>JBBPBP010009779.1:73802753-73816671 GCA_037974735.1 Cicer chorassanicum
TAAATAAGTATCAGATTGCATAAAAAAACGAATAACTAACTAAATACATAACTAACAGAAACACAAATGATTTTTTTTTTTTTAAGTTTTCGTGAAAGAAAGGTCCATAAACTAAAAGTAATATATCCTTTAAGATTTTCAATATATTACTACAGGTCAACATATCAAATAACTATAACTAAATAACTTCGTCAAAAGAGCTGGTATGTTATGATGGTCTATAATCTATATTCTTTAAAAAAAATTAAAAAATACAAGAATAAATAAATATGATTTTTTGTGTGTTTTTTTTATCTATTATTTACGTATAAGATAATAATTATATTTGAGACGCGTCATATATTAAAGGCTAAATATCACTCGTGGTCCATTGACTTAATTTCAGTTAACGATTAAGTCATTTTTTTTTTTTTTTTCGATTTGGTCCTTTGTGTTTTTAAATAATTTCACCGTTATCCTTTAAGTGGGATTCCGTTAAGAAAAAATTAAAAAAATTATTTCTCCGTTTTCATAAAAAGTTACTCATTATGTTTTGGAAATATTTTAAAAAAATATTCAAAGTTTGTTTTAAGTTTAGTAGTAAGATTGATTCGTTAAAACTGAAGTTATGGATATTTATACTCGATAGACATCACTTCAGATAAGTGACAATCATTCCTAGAGGTTTGATGAACATATGCAGTGATCTAGAGGAAGAGGGATTTTTTAACTTTTTCTTAACGGAACCATACTTAAAGGGTAACGCTTAAATTATTTAAAAACATAAAGGACCAAATCGGGAAAAAAAAGATAAATGACTAAATCATTAACCGAAATTAAGTTAAAGGACCACGAGTGATATTTAGCCTATATTAAATGTAGAACCTTTTCAGCTGATCCCAGACATTATTTTTTGTATGTTTTTTATTCGTTACCTCCATAGAAGATAATAATTATATTTGAGACGCATCCTATACTAAATATAAAATCTCCTTCTACCGATCCAAAACTTTATTTTTTTTAATTTATCTTTCATAGGATTATATTTTTATTTAGTAAGAAACTAAAATATTTCAATTTTTTTTTAAATTTACCATGGTATGGATGCTCTTGAAAGCATAATAAGATTATATTTTTATTTAGTAAGAAACTAAAATCCAGCACTAACATATTAAGATGAGGGGATCTATTTGCAGTACAATAAGACATTATTAACTGATTTGGAAAAACAATGGTGCTTCATGGTGGAATTTATAAAAGGTGGTTTAATCTGTCATAATTTTCTATACAGTAAACTATCATTTAATTGACATGACCAGACTATTTCTTTTAATAAAGGCCACATTAAATTGGCACTGAGTCTAATGAGTGTTTGAAAAATACACCTAACAATAAACACACAACTTGCAACTTTTATTATCACAAGAATGCTAACCTACACACATTGTTCTTAATACTAGGTTTAATAATTATAATACAAATAAAATTTAAATCATTGCCATAAAACTTTCAAAATATTACCAAATGCATCTATCTATCATCCAATCTAATTCGAGTTTCCTCTTGATTCATCATTTTTAATGCGATTTTGATTTTGAATCTGTGTTGTTATTTTGCTCTATCAATTTAAATTAAATTGTAAAAAAAAACTAATTTAATTTTAGTGAGTTTTTAAAATTTGAGGGGCTGTAATTGATTGAGATTTTAACATAGTTCAAAGGATGTGAATGTAATTTGCCTTTTTTTTACATCACAATTAATGAACCTAACTTCATGTCTTTCAATCTGCATTTCTTTGATAACATAACGAAACCTACCCCCCTTCAAAAAACCCTAACCCCTCCTTCACAAATCGCAGAACAACCACCACCGCCGGCACTGATAACATAACTCACCGGAAATCTAAATCAACACCGACTTGATTCAACAATGAAAAGAAAAAGAACCTCTCTCCAATCCTCCCAACAATTGCCTTCTTCAATGTCTACAGATTTTTATTTACCTGATGAATGCTGGGAATCTGTCTTCAAATTCCTAATCGACGCCGACGCCGACGCCGACGCCGACAACAACCGTCACTACTTGATAAAAAGAAAAAGAACCTCTCTCAAATCTTCACAACAATTGGTTTCATCCACAAAAACAATTATCGCTACAGATTTTTATTTACCAGACGAGTATTGGGAATGTATCTTCAAATTCCTCATCCACGACGGCGACAACAACCGTCGCTGCTTGAAAACTCTCTCCCTCGTTTCAAAACAGTTTCTCTCCATCACTAACCGTCTCCGATTCTCTCTCACTCTCTATCATCCAACACGCAACTTGAAAAAATTCACCAATCTCACTTCCCTCGACCTCACGTGCTTCTACGGTGACCTAAACAAAATTCTCCTCAAAATCTCTCGTTTTCAATTGAAACTCACATCACTCAATCTCTCCAACCAATTCACCATTCCTCAAAACGGATTGCGAATTTTCTCCCAAAATATTACAACTTTAACATCTCTCATTTGTTCCAACATGAATTCTATCAATAGCACTGATCTCTTCCTCATCGCCGATTGTTTCCCTTTGCTCCAAGAACTCGACCTCAGTAACCCTGCAAAATTCAACGATGATGAAAGTGACTGTCTTAACGGGGTAGAAATTCTTTCATCCACACTTTTGCAACTTCGCAATATTAATCTCTCTGGTCATAATTATATCAACAACCAATTGCTTTTACAGTTGTTTAAGAATTGTGAGTTTCTTGAAGAAGTTACCATGTTAAACTGTCATAACTGCAATGGCGCAACCATTGACATTGCTTCTGTTCTCGGCGAGAGACGTTACTTCATATTTAAATTATATCTTGGTGATGGTATCTTCAAGGCCATCATTGAGAGAGATTATGGCTCCCTTAGTAACAGCTAGAAGAAACTCGTGTTGGATTGGCCGATAGATGTCTTTGACAATCTATTGAAATTTCTATAGACAGTTCTGTAGATAGCATTGTTGTGATAAAGAAGTTGCAAAAGTTGTGTGTTTATTATTTTATCAACATTTTGTTAACATAATGTTAGAGGTTCTTCTTTTGCAGTTTTTGCAAAAGTTGTGTGTTTATTGTTTTATGAAAATTTTGTTAAAATAACATTAGAGGTTCTTCTTTTGCAGTTTAGCTTTGTAGTTTGCTTTAACAATATTAATTTTCTTGCTGTTACAATACCGTTTCAGATATAATACGATATCGAGGTGGTTTGTCTTATAATATGTTTGTTAACATAAATAATATTTTGATCATTGCAGCCATTTAATGAAAATTTAACTCAAACAATAGTCTCTTATGGATCAAGTGTTGTATTCAGAGTCGGGGAAGGCTCATCCCTTCGTGGTCAAAATGTAGCTTTGACTTTTGTGTCATGTGCGGTTTTTATCATTAGGAAATGGACATTCAATATTTGCTGGTAAAGGCCTATCTCTTCGTGGGCAGTGTAGCTTTGCCTTTTGTGTCATGTGTAGTTTTTATCATTAGGAAATGGACATTTAATATTTATGTTTGGATCTAATGTAGGGATGGTGTTAGTTTTTGGCAAAAAAAAAAGGATTCTCTTGCCAATTTTGGATGTGTTATATTAATCCAATGGATTGAGCTGGATTAGTTTTGATTGGCTGTTCTATGTTTTAATATTTCAGTTACCATGGATGGCTTACAAAACATTTTACTCGGATAAATTTTGGTGTACTTTGTGTTTTTGATTAATCCTTATCCTTGCTTGTTGTTTCTGTTACTTTTGTTGTCATAGATTCATTTAGGAGGTTTTTCGTTTCATGAACTGAATTGTAATTTATGGAAATGCAGCTTGGAAGTTTGATATGCAACTTTGTAACTTTGGTTTGTTTTAGTTTGATAGGCCAAATTAGTCTAAGAATTGGAAACTTGATTTTTTTCTTCAGCAATTTGGCATTTAATGTTCTCTCAAATTTTGTGTTAATTGCTTTTTATTTTCCTTGCATTTCTTGTGCATTTATATTTCATGTCTGCTTAGGATTTTGTATATTTATATGCTGCTGAAAGCATAAATAAAAGCGTCAGGTTTGGGATTTATTTATCACACCACGTTAAAATGAGATTTAACTTATATTTTATTTAAAAATTGTTTTATTAGTATCTAAATATATTATTTGATAGTCTCTCATAGGAAGAGAATAACAAACACAGACTAAGACAATGCCCCCAAGAAATTTCAACTATTATTTGTAATAACAAAACAATAAAGTTATTGCTTAGGCGTGGGCTTTCTCTGCGACTGGGCCTTGAATTTCTTTGTTTCATTATGTTTAACCTTTGTGAAAAATCGTTTTTGTACCCCCCAATTAATGGTCTACCCCCCAATTTGTTAAAAATCCAAAATTGCCCATCCCATTTCACCATTCAGTAAAAAGTAAAAAAAAATTTCTCCCAAAATTTCACTCATCAACGAAAAATCCGGTACGTATATGTTGTTCCCAAATTTCCGGTAGTTAAAATATAACTATCGGAAATTTCAAAACTAGTGAAATTTCCGGTAGTACATTTAGTGTACCGGAAATTTTGTCTCCAAATTTCCGGTACGTTATTTGTACTCCCGGAAATTTGTAGGAGTTGAAATTTCCCGTAGTTTTGTTCACCGGAAATTTCAAATTTCCGGTAGTGTTGTTCACCGGAAATTTGAAATTTTCCGGTAGGTTGTTTGTTTGTTTGTTTTTTTTTTTTAAATTGTTAATTTTTAATTTTGTGTTTTGTTGACATAGGTATGGAAAAAAGACAACCAGTTTGTATAGATTTGACTGAAACATTCACAACCGATCAAATTTTTGAATCACGGGAAGCTGTCGTATCATGGGCAAGAGAGGTTGGTCGTCAAAATCGGGTAGCTGTTATCATAATTCGATCCGACGTAGAGACGTGAATGAGAGGAAGGAAATCTAAATTAATTCTTGGTTGTGATAGAGGTGGAAAATATCAGTCAAATAAAAGTGAGTCAGGTACTTCAACAAAAAGGTGTGGTTGTCCGTTTAAAATTCGATCCAGACCATTGAAAAATGCTGAGGCTGAGGGATGGATTATTAGTTTAGTGTGTGGATTTCACAACCATGATTTAGTGGCTACTTTTGAGAATAATGCATTTGTGGGGCGCTTAAACGATGAAGATAAGAATCATGTTGACGAACTAACTAAGTATCACGTTGCACCGAGGCATATATTGTCATCTTTGAGGGATCGAGATAAGGAGAATGTGACTAGTATCTATCAAATTAATAACCGTCGAACCACCTACAGAAAGAATTTGAAAGGACCTAGAACTGATATGCAACATCTGTTGAAGTTACTTGAAGCTGAGAAGTATGCATGTTGGACTAGGACGCATGGAGACTCGAACATTGTGAGGGACATGTTTTGGACGCATCCAGACTCCATAACTTTGTTGAACATGTTCCATTATGTGTTGATCATGGATATCACCTACAAAACCAACAAGTACAGGTTACCATTGTTTGAAATTTTTGGTGTAACTTCAACTGTGGTTGACATTCAATGTTGCATTTGCTTATATGGACAGTGAGCGTCAAGAAAACTTCTGTTGGCATTGGAGAAGTTAAAACAGTTGTTTCTTGCAAACACTCCATTTCCTCAGGTGATTGTCACTGATAGAGAACTTGCTTTGATGAATGCAATTGAAGTTGTATTTCCATCTTCAACAAATTTACTTTGTCAACTTCATATCAATAAAAATGTTGGAGCAAAATGCAAACAATATATACTGAAGAAAGATATGCAAGAACCCATTCTTGAGGTGTGGAAGAAAATTGTTTATTGTTCTGAAGAGAAGGAGTATGAGGAAATGTTGCAAATGTTTGAGCAAGCATGTGTCGATAATATTATGTTCTTTGACTACGTCAAAAACACATGGTTGATTCCTCACAAAGAAAGATTTGTTGAAGCATGGACCAATCGAGTATTGCATCTAGGAAATACTACAACCAATAGGTACGTCATTAAAACTTTAATTTTTTTGTTATATTTATACTTATATATGATTAATTTTGTTTATATATGATTAAACATGTATGATTTTTGGTTATATTTATACTTATATAAAATTTTGTTTATCTTTGAATATTAGGGTTGAGTCTGCTCATTGGTCGTTGAAGAAATTTTTGGAACATAGTAAAGGAGATTTCTGTAAGGCATGGTCTGGTATGCATGACATGTTGAAGTTCCAAATTATTAAGATCAAAGGTTCATTTGAGACAAGTAAGGGTCGTAGAGAGCATATACACAACAATCCATTCTTTGAGAATTTGAATTGGGTTGTATCGAAGAACGCTTTAGCTGATATTGATCATGAGTACAAGAGAGTCAGGTATGTCGATAACGACAAAGCTGCATGTGGTTGTACAATTAGAAACACTCATGGATTAGCGTGTGCATGTGAGTTGGCACGGTACAAGTTGAAAGGTGTTCCAATTCCATTGGAGGCTATTCATATACAATGGAGGAAATTAACCATGAATACTGATAAAGAGAAAGAACAGTTGCAAAAGGATTCGGAGTTGGACATTACATGTGAGATGAATGTTATTTGGAAAATATGGAAAACACTGAATGTTGTTGGAAGAAGGGCATTGAAGAGCAAGTTGCGTGAAATTGCATATCCAGAAACAACATCAATGTGTGCCCCACCATCTAAGATCAAAACAAAAGGTGGTGTGAAGAAGAAAAAAGGCAATAAGCCGAATGGATTTGATGTATATCGCGACCCTTCATTTTTTGAACATGTTGATGCATCCCAACAAGTCTCCCAGCAAGCATCCAAACAAGTCTCCCAGCAAGCATCCAAACAAGTCCCTCAAGTTAGAAAATATTTGGATGAATTTCCTGCTCTAATTCATCCATATATTTTAGACGTAGTTAATGTTAAAGCAGATGGAAATTGTGGATATCGTGCTATTGCTTGTTTACTTGGCCATAGTGAAGAATCTTGGAGCATTGTGCGTCGACAGTTGTATTTGGAGATTAAGTCCAAACCTGATTTATATCTTGCGTTATTAAAAGAACGTTTGCAAGAAGTGACTGACTCTTTACTTGTTGATGAACTGGGAAACCAACCAATGGAAAAGTGGCTGAGCATTCCAGATATGGGTTACGTGATAGCAACAAAATATAATCTCGTGCTTGTGACATTGGCAAAAAGTTTTTGTTTGACTTTTTTCCCATTGACGGGTGCACACAGTGGAGACTTATCACTTGATCGTATTATCAGCATTGGTTTTGTTAATAACAGTCATTGGGTTCAGGTTAAATTGAGTGCAACATGTCCATTACCTCCACTAGCATGGCATTGGAAGGAGCACCGTAGTGATGAGTCTACATCATGGGCTGTAGCATATGCAGGACGTCTACAACATTGGGGTTCATTAGAATTAGAGGGTACATCAGATTATATGTCTTTAGCAGATGATTGACACTTTTGTAACAAGTTTTACGTTAATATATGTTGTTTTCAGTTAATATAAAGTTTTCAATACATGTTATATGTTGTTTTCAGTTAAGCAAATAACACAATTAAGTCTAAACAAAATAACACAATAAATATAAAGTATAAGCAAATAACACAATTAAGTCTAAATAACAAAATAAGTGGAACCAAATAAGTATTAAAACTAAATAAATAAAAATAAGTCTAAATATTACAAATATTACAAATAAGTCAAAATACTACTGATAACTGCCTCCTCTAGAGATGTGTAAAGCCCTCTCTAATAAAACACGCATGTCATCATCACCCGGTAGTCTGTCTAAATCTAAACTCTGCTGTATCAGACCACCGACGTGTTGACACCGTGTATACCACTCCCCGCGACCATCACTATGACCAACAGCATCACTACGACCTCCAGCATCAGTATAATCCCCGCCATGACTAGGACCTCCAGCATCTGTATAATCTCCGGCATGACTAGGACCAGCAACATCAGGACCAGCAGCATCTACGGCAACGTCAGGGGTCATCCTAGGATGAGATATCCTATAGTACCACTGGATGTACCCCTCAACAGTCTGATGTGGATATGTAGCCCGATGCAATACTGCACGCAGGGCTCGAACAGAGTTCCTGTACATACCCCATTCGACATCCACATCACGTACTACAAGCAAAGGTGGTGTACGAGGGATATGCTGAATATATCCAAACTGTCGGATGCACCTCTCTGGTAAATAAGGTACCATAGTGGAACACCAACGAATATGTCTAGTAAATAACGAAACAGACTGAAACCGTGTGGTAGAGTCCTCATCGTAATTTACTGCCCATATTACATCAGACTCCCCCAAAGCTTCCAACTTTGCTCTGTAGTAAGACACGTTCCCGGATGTTTGTTTCGCAGTCCACCGAAACATCCGAGGCATGCAAGACATCGGCATCGGCTCATTAAATTCTCTTTTACAGATATGAGAAAGTGCTCATATATTCAGGTCTGTAAATAATAAAAACATACAAATAATTAATAAAACAATAAAAACATACAAATAATTAATAAAACAATAAAAACATACAAATAATTAATAAAACAATAAAAACATACAAATAATTAATAAACCAATAAAAACATATCAAATAATATAATAAGTATGTAAATTAATATAATAGTACCTGAAAAAGGGATAAATATCCACCGATCTGCTTCGTTGCCGGTAGAGTGTTGTCTCGTAGATAGTCATACAACACAACAAGTGTTGCCGGTCCCCAGGCCCATCTGCCACATGTCTCAAGATCGTGAAACAGGAACATATATTTAGCAGTTACAAGTGTAAAACTTTTATCTGCTAATATCGTACACCCTACTAAATGTAGTAGGTATGCCCTGGCTGCACAATCATATCGTCCATCACGCAGCTGTGTAAAAAATATCGACTTCAACTACTCAAAGCTGTATGATGGACCTCTGTTAATCCTGGTCTCTGCCACTGCTTCTTCAACAGTCACTCCTAATAATTCCACGGCAGCAGTAATAGCCAGGTCTTCACAGAAATTAGCTGGAGAGGTGAAGAACTCACCACGACATGGGATGCTGAGTAGACCCCTGACATCGTCCAGAGTGATCTCACCAAATGACATGTGAAATGAGCTGGTCTCAGCATGCCATCTCTCAGCAAAAGCAGATATAAGATTACCATCGATCATACTCAGACTACATCGCTGCAGAGGACGTAGTCCGGATATAGTAATCCATCGATCAATCTCAGCAGGTAATATAGCTCTAATATCAATAAATTTCGCCTGCTTCTTCCCATTTGAGACGACTTTAAGGGCGCGTCTATCCTGTTTAATTACAATAAATAACAAACAGACAATTTATTTAAATTTTAATAATGAGTATAAAACTTAAATATAACAAATTATACTAAAAATATATTAAAATAAATAAATAAATAAATAACTTAATAAATAATCATAATAATAAATAATTAAAATAATAAATAATATTAACTAATAATAAATATTATTAACTAACCTGCCCATTCCAAATTTTAACTGCTATGTGGTCCTCGTAATTCTTCAAAACAGATAAATCATACAGACCACCAGGAAATAATGGAGCATGAGCATCAGGCAGCTCCTGATCCTCCTGCTCCTGCTGCTCGTGCTCCTGATCCTGCTCCTGCTCCTGATCAGCAATATAATCATCGTGATGCTGATCATGATCCTGCTGCTGCTGATATTTCTGCTGAATATCTATTTCTTCCATACGCCTTCTTCGCTTATCAACAGCCGCTCTCCTATTAGACTGCGTAGGCGGCCGAACTCTAGAATGTTCACCACTAGTTCCACTGGTTTTAGCTCATCTGGTCCTCACTATAAACAATACAATGAAAAAATTAATCACAAAACACATAAAAAATAACAAAAATAGAAAAAAAAAAAAAAAAAAAAAAAAAAAAAAAAAAAAAAACACTTCCGAAAATTTCAAAGAATTGGAAATTTCCGGTGAACTGCCCGGAAATTTCAAATTTCCGGTGAACAAAATACATATCGGAAATTTCGTTTGTGAAATTTCCGGTATTGATATGTGAACTACCGGATTTTTCAAATTTCCGGAAAAACTCCCGGAAATTTCACAAACGAAATTTCCGGTATGTATTTTGTTCACCGGAAATTTCTATAAATTTGAAATTTCCGGGAAAAACCAAAAATTCTCACACTCACTTTTTTCGGAAATTTCACAATGTGGGGGGTGTGTCCAACTTTTCTCAATTTTACTGAATTTGCAAGGGCATTTTGGTCATTTCACTCCTTAATTTTTAAAATGGGGGGTAGACCATTAAATGGGGGTACGAAAAATAATTTTCAACCTTTGTGTAGTGATCTTGTAGCTGTTCATTTCACAACTTTTGAATGCATTTGACATTTTCATTTTTTCGAGTTGAAAAATGAGTTTGAGCACGTTACTCCTCTTGAGGTTTTTTGTTATTGTACCGAACTTAAGATCTCGTATAAACAACAAATAGTTTTGCAACACACCTGTAAATAGCAGGAAGTTAGAAAATATTTCTACTTCAATAGTATATGCAAAACATTTGTTAAAAGAATAAGTTGCATAATGTGATGTATCATTTTTGCGGTCTCTAATATTTCTTTTATGCTAGAATATTGAAGCATGATGGTAGGGTGTTGTGATTTACCAACTTAGAATTCAAATTATTTGAAATGATTGATTCAATTATGTTAAAAATTCATTGCGATTTTAAGTTGATTTTAGAGTTTTAGATTTTAAGAACTCATTGTTACTGAAGAGGGTCAAACGGTAAAATGTCTCACAGGCTAATTGAAAAAGAGAAAGAAAACTAAAAAAATAAAAATAAAGTTTTTAAAAGAATTATTTTGAAATTTCTTTTTGAAATGATATATAAATTTTTGTGATTATTGTGTGAATATTGTCGAAATGTAATTTATGGGAAGGTAACACGTTTTCTTGTTACATGAATCAATCTAACTAAATAGTATGCGTCATGTAGATTGGTATGTATAGAGTGCATCTGGTATATTGATAGATGTATAAAAACTAAAATTTATTTTGTCAATTTTTTAATTATATACCCAATTTTTAAGATTAGAACAAACAAAAAAACAAAGAAACAACGTATTATTTAGTATTTCTAAAGAATTATCTACCAACCTAGTTAGTACCGGTAACCTCTATTTTGGTTTATCCATAAACATTTTCCCATTTTCTTTACAATTCTTGAAAGGATTTTCTCATTTGGATTCGGTTATGGATCCGTTTTCACATCAAGTAATGACTTCATTTTCACAATGAATGATGACTGCAACTTCACTTCAAGCGTCAATGGCTTCGTTTTCACGTCAATTGATGGGTCAATTTCTAGAGTGACTGCATGGTTATATATTAGATACACAGACAGAGACGAAGTTACCTTATAGTTTACAGAAGAATAATTGCCACCCAGAAGGACAAAACCACTGGAATATGTTAATCCATTTACCATGAGCAGAAGCTTACTTAATAATTTTATAGTTACGAGGAATGAATTGTGAGTGCTAACTAGAATTTTTTCAAGCCTATTGTAGCGTGATGCATGTTCTAGGATTTGAGTGATAAATTCATAACCCTTGCTAAACACTTGAGATAAATTTTAGTGAGATTGTGTGAAGAGAGAATTGAACTTGAGGAATCAATTCTAAGCGTAAAAATTGTGTTGTTTTTTTATGTAAGCAACCATGGAGCATGATGAATATTTTATAGGAGCGGGAACTTTGAGAATTGAGTTTGATTTGATTTGAGAAATTGAGTTTAAGTTTGCTTTTAACTGTACCAAATCTGAAATTAATTGTTGCTTGGGGACAAACAATAAATTAAGTTTGGGGTTGTGATGACTCTTTATCATATGCATATTTTTCATTGTTTTTAGTGTTATTTATCTTCAATCATTAGTTAATTTAACGAGTTATTTGATATATTTTGTTGATTTTAGTTCTTGGATTTGATAAAATGCTTATGTTCTTATTTCGTTGATTAAATAGAGATTTTTTTTTGCAGTTTTGTGTGGTTTCTTTGTATTAGTGCAGTGCTGAATTTTGGTGAGAAATCAACATGATCTATGTGGAGTATACCAGCCATATCTGGAGTTGTAGATGTTCAATTGGAGTCACACCAAGTGCAAATGAAAGCTAAGATTCATATCTACAACTTTCATGAAGACACGAGAACCAAATTCGGACTCAAAATAGGAGAACAATGCACTAATCTCCAAACTGAAGATGTTGTGCGCCTGAATTGCGCCTCAGACACATTTCTGCATATATGAATCTGCCAGAAAGCGCTTGAAGCGCGCCTAAGGCGTCTGGCGCGCATCAGAATACATTAAAATGCGTTTTTCTCACTTTCAAGGCATCTTTTTGACCCTTGGGAAGTTTGCAGACTTGTGCCCTAGCATAGAAACTCATAGACGACTGTTTCTATCACCATTGGAGGAGTTTTATCAAGAATCATTCATGAATCCTTCTTGTAATTCTTCTTTAATCTCTAGCTTTTGTATCTCTGTCATGAGTAACTAAACTCTAATTGTCAGGGATGAGTGAAACAAGATGAAACCCTTATTTGCCTGATTTGATTTCTGGTTATATGAATGAGTTTATTGAATTATTTTTCTCATCTCTGTGCTTAATGTTTTTTATTGCTTGATCAACTTTAAAATGTTTTACGCTTTGTATTTTGAAACGAAAGTGGACTTTACGAATGCTTGAGATGAGAAATTCATGATATTGTAGTCTAGGGATAGATGCAGGTCATGAAACTAGTCTTCCCAAACAGCCTGACAACCCCAGACTTTTGAGGAACAAATCACCTTGACCCTACAAGCGAAGTCTTCTCATAACAACCTGACAACCCCAGATTGAAGAAGTAACTAAACCACTATCGAGTTGGATATAAAAGTTTGGGACTTTAAGTGTTTGCTTCTAACAAAGCTGATAATAATAATAACTCTCACACTCTAAGAAAAGAATACGAATAAAATATTTTTTATTTCTTATAACCTATATGTCAACCGTTTCAGTTTCACTCTAAAAACCATCTTATTTCTTCTTTTCTGGTTTTCAGATTCTGAATTTGCATATTCCCTTATTAGAGGGTCTGGATGAAGGGATTTGAATTCCTATCCAGGTTTGTAGTCTTGATGAATTTGATTGGAGTGTTCAAAGAAGTCTCCTGATTCTGGTTGTTAATATGACACCTCTGTTTCTGTTGATGTATCAAGTTCCTCTGGTAATTTTGGAACTGATGGTAATTCTGATTATTCTGGTAGTTCCGGTTCTGTTGATATGTGTGATTTCTCTGCCAGAGTTACATGTGGTATTTTCAATTGATGTTGAACTATAACTACTTTTTAGAGTTAAATTTTCAGTCTTAAGTTCAGCAGTATCAGTTTTCATATTTGCATTCTTTGTTTTAAGTTTAGTAATATCACTTTTAAGAGTTGCATTTGCTGCTTTATGTGCAAAAACATCAATTTTCAGAGTTGTGTTTTCTGTTTTAAGTTCAATGATATCAGTTTTCAGAATTGCATTTTCTGTTTTAAATTCAACACTTTGATTCTTTAAAGCATTAACTTTTTCAGTTAGATTTGTATGTTCGTTCCTAAATGTTTTTCAGTTTTGAAGACAATTTGTGATTCTTATTTAAAAAATCATTTATAGCAGTAATTAAATCAGATCGAGTAAATTCAGAAAATACCTCAATTTTTCCATCTGTTGATTCACTAAATCGAGACATGTTGAACCCTTGGATCTATCCTCAAACACTGTAAAGTGCTCAGCCTTAAGACCGAACTCTGATGCCAATTGAAGGTGCAAACACGAGAAGGGGCGGGGGTGGGGGGGGGGGGGGGGGGGGG
>JBBPBP010009779.1:73833216-73864153 GCA_037974735.1 Cicer chorassanicum
TAAAATTTAGTGCATGATTGCTCGGCAAATTTTATAGGAAATTCCTTTTGAAAAAAAAAAATAATTATACTATATTTTTTAATTTAGGATAGAGTCTTCATGTATAGCATAGTATATATAAATAAAATTCATAGAAATTGGTTAATTAGTAAAACAAGGATATTGACAGCGACCATAATTTTAATTAAAAACATTGAATTCAAGACAATTAGATTTCAAATTTTAACCAAAAAAAACTATTTTTAAGGTTCTAAGGATATAACTCTCAAACAAAACAAACAATGGCAGCAACGTATTTATATTTAATAGAAGAGTGTTGGGAGTGTATCTTCAATTCCTCAAAAACCAAACTCAATTTGAAATCTCTATCTCTTGTTTCAAAACAATTTCTCTCTATCACCAACCTTCTCAAAATTCTCTCTCAAAATATTCTTCAAGAGCTTGATCTTGGTTACTCTATATATTGACATTGTTGATTTTGATGTAAAGGCTCTTTCTTTAGCACTTCCTAACCTCAGAAAAGTTATAATTGAAATTCATAAAAGTCTATAGTTTTTTTTAGAGTTTCACACAATTTATGCATAGTCAACAAGTTGAAAAAGTTATAATTTCAATTATCACAAGTTTTACAATTTTTACAAGTCAGACAATTTTCACAAGTCACACAATTGACACAAGTTTTTAGAACTTAACACAATTCTATCAAATAAAATATATCCACTTTACGATTTTCATCTTTGTCGAAAACTTTCTTTTTGAAAAATGCATCAATTTTCTTATGTTTAAACATCATGTCACTCTTAAAAAAAATACACAAATTAATTTAAACAATTCACAATTAATAAATAGTATCACACTTTATCATATAATAACGTTAGAGTTTATCTGTTCGAGATTAGTTAGTTTATCATTTGATATTAGGTAGCTTATCTATATATAGAGTTTGTTGTATTAATTTTATTATATTTTATCAGTATAAATTCTAATGTCTACATCATTTTTGTGTATCTCTTCCATTGCATAATTTCTAATATGATTAGCGGGTTGTGATTTAAGAACAATTGAATAATCTCTTTACATTGAGGTAAATATAAGAATTATTGCTGACAAGAACCAGGAAAAGACCAAGTGAAGTTGGGAGAGGGACAGAGGGGAGAGGCGAGAGACAGTTTGTTGGAGGATATTTTAGTAATTTAATTTTAATAATCTATAGTTAATTTTTTTTTAAATATAGGGGATGTCGTGGCCCCTGCCCGCTCTTGAGAAGATCCGCCGCTGTTTCTGTTGGATCTGTGTTGGTGTCAATTGCTGCAAGACTTTAATCGTGAAGTTATTGATGAAGAGTATCTGTAGCAAATTCCAAAGCGTTTTGTTACAGTAGCCTTTAGGTTCGATTCGCCCCCACCAATCGGATGCAAATGAGATAACCAGCAAATCCCCTTCAGGATACTTTGGAAAACCTTGATATGATTTGCACTATCACACCAAGCGTATTTTTCAATAGTATGTTACAAAATAATGTTTCCTATTCTTCACTCATGCATTAGAGAAGAATAAGATGACTTAGAATATAAGAATAGATGAGAAAAGTGGATGACAATCTCTTAAAGTGAAACTATTTATAGAAAAATAATGTCACATGAGAAAGAGGTGTAATTCTTGGTTCTGCCCTGTTTTGCGAAACGGTATATATACATATAACGTTCGACATTTGAATAAACTGTTGCGATTGCCTAGTGGCTTAGCAGCGCCTTGTTCCGCGTAGGTATCGGGGTTTGAAACCAACCACTACACCTTCTCATTTTAAAATCAAACCAGGCAAGGATCGAACTCGAGAGCTTGTTGTGACTCACAAAGAACACAACCACTAAACCAACAAGAATAACTTGTCACTTATAACCAATTATGGATACATATATTATCCAATATTTTGGAAATATCTCACAGTTTCTACCTCTGCAAGAACTATAAATTTCTTGAAGAGGTTGTCATGTTTAATGGCAAATTTGTGATTAAAGATGGTGTTCCTATTCATATATTAGTATTTGGGCAAGTGGTTCATTGGAGCAACTTAATCTATGGTCTACCGAGCCTGAAATTCTAACAGTGATCAACAACACTCTTTAAAACTAGAAGTTTACGACCATTTTTGTCTTTCTGGCTAAGACTATGACCTCATTCGTATCGGTTTGGCAATTTTAGTTTTTTGAGAGTATATTTGTTTTTTTGTTTTTTTATGGAACGGATCAACTTATTTTTTCAACCTTGAGAAATAAAAGTATTATGAACTTCTACTTTAATAAAACATTGTCCTTCGCTGTTGAAGCTTGAAACACTTTTTAAATATCAGTCCATGATATATAGTGCACTTAGTTTTAGATTGTAACTAACTGGGTTAGTTAGATTCAGTTAGGGTTATTATGTTTAGAGTTAGTTCCCTTTATATTGGTGTAATTTGTACTTTAGAGCATATTCTTCCTATGTTACATATATATACTCATGTATTTCTCTTTTTATCATTAAGGAGAATGAGATTATTTAGTATATTCGACTTTTTTAATATGAAATCTTTTTAATATAGTTATGTTGAAATTGTTTTAGTAACAACTTTTGTATTTGGTTATTCAAGATTAAGGTTGTAAATAAAGGAATGTCTCGAATAAAACGGCTGCGAAAAAACGGTATTAGTAACCTCTGTTACTGTTATTAATGGTTTTAAAGTAGTAAAAAAGTTGAAGAAAAGGGCTGCGGCGAAATACTATGACGAGTACAATGGCCGTTACAAAACCTCTTTCAGACAAATGATATTTGAAAATCTCATTTTTTTTCCATTCCATAGGGTATAAAAGCATTTTTTCGATATAGATCATAAAACTACTTTACCTCCCTCTTCGATTCTAACTTTCTCTTATCTTTCAAATAGTATTATATATTATATGATGTCCAATAAGCTTTGTGTAATGATGTGATTAATTCACACCGCGACCACTACAATTCACATTGCAACATATATAAAGATCAAAATCACAAAATCCTTTACATGATCGTAATTGCGACCATTATTTAAATCTGTTCAAGATCAATATGTTTTTATGTTGCATTTCTTTCTTGGCAATGTGGTGTCTATGACGATAGGTTTGTAAGATGCTTATAGATTTAGTCTTGTATGCAATCATGGAAAATAAATATGCTTCTAACTATTTGAAAATTGCTTAGCTAAAGTAAAACTGAAACTGAGATTGAATTACAAAATTTATCTTTGACATAAATTTGTTGAGTGTTTGGTATAATGCATACTACTTCTAATTTGGTTTTTCAGTTTTGCTTTTAAATATGTGTGTTGGGAAGAATCAGAGATAATTAGAGATAATTATCTCAATAATGCGGAATATTTTTCTCCAGCTGTGCAGATAAATGGCCAAATAGAAAATACAATAATAATTGGCAAAAAATTAAACATGAGAGAATGGCCAAATAGAAAATACAATTCCAAGAGCAATAATAATGGGCAAAAAATTAAATATGAGAGAAACACAATTTTAACGTGGAAAACTTCCCTGAAATTGAGAGAATAAAACCACGGGAACTAGTCCAGTAAAAACTTCCACTATAATAATTAATGGTTACACCAGAGTCTTCCTAATAACAACAGGGAAAATTAATCAACAACAACCTTCTACTAAAGTGGGTATGCCAAAGTAACTCTCAGAGAAGGTAAAACTACTCAAAACTAGTTAGACTATCTATATATTAAAATAACAAACTCAGTCTCAGTGGTAGGAATAACATACTATATTTGTAGATCAAACGGAGCAAGTTCGCTACACTCTTACCACTACCGGAACTAAATTCATTTCCTTTTCTCTGGCTGCCGTGCGTGCGGTTACTGTTGCTGTTTTTGGTTTATTTTGCATTATGGATTTGAGATCCCTTTCCTTCCTTTTATTTTCCTTTTCATGGGTCAAACTCATTAAAACATTTTTTTTCCTTTTATTTTAATAATAATAATAATAGTACTAATAAAATTAGTGGGTTCCACTTGGGGAGTGAGCTCACCCAACAAATCTCCCCCTCACGACTCAAATGGGAAGGTACTGCTCAACCATGCCGGCCTTTGATCCGCTGTCGCACACGGGTCAAATACAATTGAAAAAAAATGTAAAAAAGAGGTAATAACTCGAGCCGTTTCGCAAGGACTTCTGATATAATAATATTAACTGAATTGAGAGTTGAAATTCGAAAAAAGGAGTTTTCATAATTTTTTAGTTTTAAGAGATGAGCAAAACGATTAATCCACTTATTCGAGTTTCAGACCTATCACAAATTCTATCAATGAGTTTAATTCCTAATTCGTGATTCTATTCTTATTTGACTATATAATTGATCAAACAAGCGTAATCAATCCTATGTGAATTCGGTTTCGTTGACTGGATTAAGCATCACCATCATTAAAATATTATTATAATTAACGTTCAAGCATCGCAAGATTATAATTCAATTAAATTAGAAACGAAACCAAATTCTGTCAAATGAATTTAATTGATCCTATTGAAATTCAATTTAAGCAATCAGAATATCAATATAATCAAATAACATAAATAGAATCATGAATCAGAATTGACGGTGTAACCTGAATCTCCAGGTGTTGATGAAACCTCGAACTCGTGGATTAATCTTATGAAATTAGCCTTCCATGAAATTAAAAAAGTGTATATAAAGCTTTCTGATTCTTAATCCAAAAAATATCAATACAAGAAAGGAAGGAAACTCCAAATATAAAGTGCTCGGTTTTGGGCTTTAAACACAAGTGACCCGCTATTTAAAATTATTACAAAGGTCCAGATTACGTAATCTACAATTTAGGCCCAATAGAGTTCGGCATTGAGATTTTATTCCAACACAAAAGTTGTAGCTCTGATTTTTAGCTTTCCAACGACTGCTTGCATGCTTCAATCTGATATCCAGAGCTCAAGTTTTGGTCTACAGAGCGAGCAGGGGTCAAAATGCAAATGATAAAATTATAATTCAATTTCAACCCAAAGTTTAGAAACAAGCTAAAAATTATTCTAAGCTATAAAGAGATTTTAAAAAACCAAAGTAAAAAACTAGAAACATGTGGTCAAGTGCTATGATCAAATTCTCCCACACTTAAGCTTTTGCACTCCGTGTAAAGCAATGCATGCGATTCCAAATATTCTCAGGAATGTAAAGTGGTGAGCAAAAGAAAAAATTTAAACTTCAAGGAATATGACATTCATGAATATTTTTCACAACCAAGGATAAATTAACTAAAGAATGCATCATAAGTGATAGAGTCCTCACAAGATACAAAATTCTCTCAATCACTTAAGTGTTTGAGTTACTGTTTACCTCAAAGCACATCATGAAAGCTAGCACTACCATAGGCTTGACAAGCCTCTAACATCTATATTTGAAACACATTCACATAATGATCAAAAGGTCTTTATTCAGGTTGTAACATGGCCAAGGTAAGGGTGAGATCATCCTAAGGAGACTAGGGCTGAAATCAAGGAGGATAAAAGAGTAATGATCAAGAGAAAAATAACATTGAGAAGTAACTCAACAAAATATCATTGACTTTTATTATCAATTCTCTTTGCTCACAACACAACCATTTTCCTCATTTTATTCCTCAATTCATTTTTTTTATATATATACATTTTTTTTCTTTTTGTTTTTTTTTTGTTTTGTTTTGTTTTGTTTTTTTTTGTTTTTGATGAAACTATTTTTATTTTATTTTTTTCGTAAACTTCAAATTTAAACAAACAAGTTGAGCACCCCCACACTTATTTAAGGAAAGACTCATTTATCCCCCAAGATTGGGCCAATTCATTATTTTTCACTTTTAGGCTTGTAATGAGCTATATAACAAAGAATGGGATAATTAGGCTCAAAGGGGCTTAAACAAATGGATAATTGTAGGGTAAACTTATTTGGCTAGTAGCTTAACAAGAAACAAATGCCTAAATCATTTCAATATATGACAAGAGTCATGTCAAGTTCTAGCGTAACTAGCAATCATGAGTGAGGTATCACACAAGAAAAAAGAAGATGGAAAAAGTGTATTCCATTCATAATAAGGCTCAAAATCTCAAAAAGGTTAATGACCTATCACAAATGATACGCAATTTTGCATTTTAATCCAACTTATTTTTCCAAGAAAGCAAAGATACTATCCAATCATGCTAGTCCAAACAAACTCACAACATTTGCTCACAACATTTACAACCACAAAATCTAATGAAAAAGCATGTAATGCAATGCACATTTTTATTTATTTATTTATTTATTTATTTATTTTTATTTGAAATCCTATAAAAAATAAAATCCTAAATAATACCCCCACACTTAAATTACACATTGTCCTCAATGAAAGTAACAAGTATAAATTAAGAGTAAGGAAAGGGAGCTCCCTGTTCAAACTTTAGTGTAGGTGGGCTTTTCCAAGGAGAGTTCTTCTATGGTAGTATCTTCAAGCACAAAGCTCTCATGGAATAGCTTGACGCGTTGTCCATTTACTTTGAACACTTTGTCGGTGTTTTCACTTTTTATTTCCACTGCTCCATGAGGAAAAGTGTTAGTAACAAAAAAAGGACCAATCAACTTGGATAGAAGTTTCCCTGCCATAATTTTCAGACGGGAGTTAAAAAGTAAAACTTTTTGGCCAATGGAAAATTCCTTCCTAGAAATCATCTTATCATGATAGTACTTAGTTTTCTCTTTATAGATCCGAGAGTTCTCATAAGCTTCTAGTCTAAGCTCTTCAAGTTGTTGCAATTGAAGCTTTCTCTCCAAACCTGCTTTCTCCATCTTAAGGCTGCAGCTCTTAACAGCCCAATAAGCACGGTGCTCTATTTCCACTAGGAGGTGGCATGCCTTACCAAACACAAGTCGATAAGGGGACATTCCTATTGGTGTTTTGTAGGCTGTTCTATGAGCCCAAAGAACATCTTCTAGCCGACGGCTCCAGTCTTTCCTGTTTGGCTGCACCATCTTTTCTAAGATTTGTTTAATTTCCCTGTTTGAGACTTCTGCTTGCCCATTAGTCTGGGGTGATAAGGTGTAGAAAATCTGTGCGCAACCCCATACTTCCGAAGCAAAGCATCCATGGTGCGGTTGCAAAAATGAGTGCCTTGATCACTTATGATGGCCAGGGGTATTCCAAACCTGCAAAAAATATTTGATCTGATAAAACCTGCAACAACTTTAGAATCATTAGTCCTAGTGGGTATTGCTTCCACCCACTTCGAAACATAATCAACAACAAGTAAAATGTAGACAAAACCAGAAGATACAGGAAAAGGGCCCATAAAGTCAATGCCCCACACATCAAATACTTCACATAAAAGAATAGGTTGTTGAGGCATCTCACTCCTACGAGTGATTGTTGTTCCTGCTATTTGACACTGTTCACAAGTTTTGTAAGTCTCAAAAGAATCTTTAAACAAAGTGGGCCAAAAGAAACCCGAGTATAAGACTTTTATGGCTGTCCGTTGAGGACCAAAATGTCCCCCCAACTTGAGAGGCATGACAAAAATGAAGAATGGATTGAGCCTCATGGTGGGGAACACATCGCCTAATCACCTGTATTCACTTTTAAGTTTGTGTATTTGTGTAATGGATGCATCTGCAGGAAGGACTCCAACAACTAGATAATTAACTAAATCAGCAAACCAATGAGTTACCTCACGCAACTGCAGCAGTTGCTCATCAGGGAAGTCATCTTGAATGGGGACGGGGTCCTCATCAGGGAAGTCATCTTGAATGGGGACAGCTTCCTGCATTTGTCATCAAAAGTGAAACTAACATCTTTTTGCAGCAAATTTGACAGTGGAAGAGCTATCTTGCCGAAATCTTTGATAAAGCGCCTGTAAAAACCTGCATGGCCAAGAAAAAGAACGAATCTCGCGGATGCAAGATGAGTAAGGCAAATTAGAAATCACATCAATCTTGGCATGATCCACTTCCAACCCATTCTTAGAGATCACATGTCCCAAAACTATGCTCTGTTCAACCATAAAATGACATTTTTCATAATTCAGCACAAGGTTAGTTTCAATACATCTATGCAAAACTATATCTAAATTGTTCAAGCATACATCAAATGAGGAACCATACACAGTAAAATCATCCATGAAAACTTCTATACAATTTTCTATTAAATCAGCAAAAATACTAATCATTCAGCGTTGGAAAGTTCCAAGAGCATTGCATAGGCCAAAGAACATCCTCCTATAGGAAAATGTGCTGAAAGGGCAAGTGAACGTGGTCTTTTCTTGGTCCTCCAGTGCAATATGGATCTGAAAATAACCAGAAAAACCATCAAGAAAACAATAACGTGACTTACCAGCCAACCGTTCAAGCATCTGATCAATGAATGGTAAAGGAAAATGATCATTTCTAGTTACCTGGTTTAGTCTCCTGTAATCGATGCATACCCTCCAGCTGTTCTGCACTCGTGTGGGGATAAGTTCATTATTTTCATTTTTAACCACTGTGAGTCTAGTTTTCTTAGGGACTACCCGCACCGGACTCACCCATTGACTATCAGAGATGGGGTATATAATGCCTGCTTGCAAGAGCTTGGTCACTTCCTTTTTTACAACATCCAGAATTAATGGTTTAAGTCGCCTTTGGGGCTGCCTCATTGATTTTAATCCATCCTCCAGTAGTATCCTATGCATGAACATGGATAGGTTAATACTAGGAATATCAGCCAAGGTCCATCCGATTGCCTTCCTGTGTTTTCTCAAGATCTGCAACAGCTTCTCTTCCTGTTCATCTTCAAGTTTGGCTGAAATAATCACAGGTAATTTGCCACTTCCTTCTAAATATGCATATTTCAAATTTTCAGGAAGTGGTTTAAGCTCTATAGTCGGTGGCTGCTCAATGGAGGGTACAATACCAGTGGCCGAAGCTAAGTCTGCAAAATCAAATATGTTAGTAGAAGTATCAACATCAGCATAATGATCAACCTGTAAAGCAGCTTCGATCTCAACACATGCATAACACAACTGAGTATCTGTGCAAAATTCACAAATATAAGTATCATCAAAATCATACAGTGAAGGAAAATCAGCAGCAAACATATCAGGGTAAATGTCATCAACCAAATCAGCAAGTAATTCAATTTGAAAATAAAATACTCTTCCATGGGGTGTTTCATAGCATCAAAGATGTTAAATTTTACAATGCTATCCCCAAATTCCATGGGTAGAGTTCCAGCATGTACATCAATTTTTGTTCTAGTAGTTTTCAAGAATGGTCTGCCTAAAATGATAGGCGCTCTATTGGTATTATTCTCTCCCTCCATGTCCAGAATGTAAAAATCTGCAGGAAATATTAACTTATTTACTTGAACAAATACATCCTCCACAAGTCTGTAGGGCGAGCATTGCTTCTGTTCGCCAATTGAATGGTAACACATGTACCCTGTAAAGGTCCAAGAGCAAGAGAGTTAAAAATAGACGTGGGCATAACATTAATGGAAGCTCTTAAATCTAACATGGCATTTTCAAATTGACTATTGCCTATGGTACATGGAATGGAAAAAGTTCCTGGATCTTTGGATTTATGTGGCATGGGCTGAATGAGGGCTGAAACATTACGCCCCATGTTTACTCTTTCATTACCTTTCAACCTTCTCTTGTGTGTGCACAACTCTTTTAGGAAATTTGGCATATCTTGGGATCTATTTAATTGCTTCAAGGAGGGGAATGTTCACTTCCACCTTCCTAAATGTATCCAAGTTCTCCATGTCCCTATCTGCCTCGTCCATTTACTTAGTCTTCACTACCCTTTGAGGAAAAGGAAGTGGTATATTTTGCTCAACATTAACAGTTTCAAGTATCAAAATTTCTTTAGCAACCTTGTTATTTTTCACAACAGTTTCAGGTACCTTTGGTATTTCAACAGCTTTCCCAAACCTCAATGTAATTGTACTAACATTAGGGGAATTTGGATTTACTACTGACTGGGCAGGTAGTTGGTTTGATCCCTGAGTTTGCATCTAATTATTGAAGTGGCCAGTTGGCCAATCTTTGTCTCCAAATTCTGAATTGTGGAATCTGTTCTTTGTTGAAATTGAAGATTTTGGACAGCCATTTGCTTGACAAGTTCCTCTAACGAAGGTGTATTGTTTTGCTGCTGATGTGGAATGTTCTGCTGATGCGGACTGTTTTGCTGCCTAGGTTGCTGTTGTTGTTGTGCAGATGAATTCCCCCATCTCAGGTTGGGATGGTTTCTCCAACCAGGGTTGTACCTGTTAGACGACAAATCATTGTTGGCTTGAGGAATGTATATGTTTGCTGCATATGTTTGAGGAGCATCAGCAATTGGATCGTCTTGCAATGTAGGACATGAATCTGTAGGATGCTCTAGAGAAGTGCAAAACCACATACCACTGCTTGGGTTTTTCCTACTGCCAATTTTTTAACTAAAGACGTAAGCTCATCAAGTTTGCTTTCTAGATTCTTTTGAGAAGAAGCTTGAATCTCATTCACTTTCCTTGTCAACACTGCTGAATTGCTTCTAGTTGTAAGCCGTTGGGAATTAATGGACATGTTCTCAATCAAAGCTTTTGCCGCTTCTAGGGGTTTTATCAACAAGTGCTCCCCCACTAGCAGCATCCAAAATACTTCTATCCATAGGTAGCAAGCCTTCATAAAAATACTGGATGAACAATTGTTTAGAAATCTAGTGGTAAGGACAGCTAGACACCAATTTCTTGAATCTCTCCCAATACTCATGTAATGATTCCCTGTCAATCTGTCTAATGCCACATATTTCTTTTCTGATTGAAGCAACTCTTGAGGCAGGGAAGAATTTTTCTAGAAACAATTTCTTCAAATCATTCCAACTTGTAACAGAACCTGGCTGAAGGTAGTATAACCAATCTTTGGCAGCATCTTGAAGTGAGAATGGGAAGGCTCTCAGCTTGATATGATCTTTTGTGACTCATTCAGGTTTCATGGTAGAACACACCACATGGAACTCCTTCAAGTGTTTGTGGGGATCCTCACCTGTAAGACCATTAAACTTTGGAAGCAAGTATGTTAAACTAGATTTAAGTTCAAATGGTACAATAACTTCAGGATATTCAATACACAATGCATTATAAGTAACATCAAGTGCAACAAGTTGTCTTAAAGTTCTATTATTCATATCAGCCATATTATGTAGCAAAATGTCACTTTCACCATCTCTATTTGACTTTCATATCTGACTCTTTATCTGACTCGTTAGCACTAGCAGAAGGTCTATTAAGTCTACGACGTAAATGAAAGGTCATATCTATTTCAGGGTCAAGGGGGTGCAAATTTACAGAACTAGCCCTAGTCATGCATCATCATAACAATAATGTCCCTATTGCTCAAAATCACAATTCTGAAAATTCCAACAATGTCCCTATTGCTAAAAATGAAGTGAAAAATAAAAAACACTATCAAATAAAATCCAAAAAATATAAAAATACCACCAAAAATCTCTAAAAATCAAATAAAGGCAACACAAATTTTTTTGGATTTTTTTGAGAATATGAAAAATTCAAAAAATAAAAGCGGTCTAGGCGAGGGAATTTGGGCGTCAAATCCCGTAATAAGTCCCTTATACGGGAGTCATATTCCTTGATTTTATTTCTTCTGATTTTCTGGTGAAATTTTGGGGCAATCCGAGACAGTCGTCTGAAAATTGGATTTTTTTTACTAGCAACGTGCCTACGAGCTAGCACAAGCCCATCATACCCGTAGAACAACAAAGCACGGAGAAACAATTGTTAGGATGGTTAGTAATAGTCTAAAACAGGTTAATATTGTTATCAGAGAGTCCCCGGCAATAACGCCAATTTGATCCCCTGTCGCACACGAGTCAAATACAATTGAAAAAATATAAAAAGAGGTAATAATTCGAGTCATTTCGCAAGGACTTCTGATATAATAATATTAACTGAATTGTGAGTTGAAATTCAAAAAAGGGGGTTTTTATAATTTTTTTAGTTGTAACAGGTGAGCAAAACGATTAATCCACTTATTCGAGTTTCAGACCTATCATAGATTCTATCAATGAGTTTAATTCCTAATTCGTGATTTTATTCTTATTTGACTATAAAATTGATCAAACAAGTGTAATCAATCCTTTGTGAATTCAGTTTCGTTGACTAGATTAAGCATCACAATCATCAAAATATTATTATAATTAACGTTCAAACGTCGCAAAATTATAATTCAATTAAATTAGAAATGAAACCAAATTCTGTCAAATGAATTTAATCGATCCTATTGAAATTCAATTTAGGCAATCAGAATATCAATATAATCAAATAACAGACATAGAATCATGAATTAGAGTTGACGGTGTAACCTGAATCTCTAGGTGTTGATGAAACCTCAAACTCGTGGATTAATCTTATGAAATTAGCCTTTCATGAAATTAAAAATTGTATACAAAGCTTTCTAATTCTTAATACGAAAAAATCCAATACAAGAAAGGAAGGAAACTCCAAATATATAGTGCTAGGTTTTGGGCTTTAAAAACAAGTGGTCCGCTATTTAAAATTACTACAAAGGTCCAGATTACGTAATCTGCAATTTAGGCCCAGTAGAGTTCGGCATTGAGATTTTATTCCAACACAAAAGTTGTAGCTCTGATTTTTAGCTTTCCAGCGACTGCTTGCATGCTTCAATCTGATATCCAGAGCTCATGTTATGGCCTACAGAGCGAAGAGGGATCAAAATGCAAATAATAAAATTATAATTCAATTTCAACCCAAAGTTTAGAAACAAGCTAAAAAATTATTCTAAGCTATAAAGAGATTTTAGAAAACCAAAGTAAAAAACTAGAAACATGCGCCCAAGTGCTATGATTAGCCTTCTTTCTACAGTATATCATCTTCGACACAAGCAAGGTCTTTGTCATAATATATGAACCATTATCATCGGTATGAATCTTTTCAATGGTAAATGACTTCATTTCCAATGCATCCTGTATCCAATGATAGCGCACCTCAATATGCTTCGACTTTGGATGAATAGTCAGATTCTTGCTAAGATGGATTGCACTTTGACTGTCGCAGAATAACATAAACTTGTCTTGCTTGAGGCCTAACTCATGTAGAAATTTCTTCATCCACAAGAGTTTTTTGGAAGCTTCAGTTGCTGCAATGTACTCAACTTCAGTAGTGGATAAAGCAACACACTTTTGTAATCTTGATTGCCAAGACACAACTCCCCCCTGCAAACGTTGTCATATATATCCAGAAGTTGATTTTCTAGAATCAAGATTACCTGCCATATCTGTATCTGTGTAGCCATCCAACACAGGTTCACCATCTCCACAGCATAAACACACTTTAGAAGTGCCTCTAAGGTATATGAGAATCCACTTCACGGCTTGCCAATGATCTTTACCAGAATTAGAGAGAAACCGACTAACAACTCCAACTGCATGAGCAATATCTGGCCTTTTGCATACCATATCATACATCAAACTACCAACTGCGGATGCATAAGGAACCTTCTTCATCTCTTCTTTGTCTTTCTCACTTGTAGGACATTGATCATAATTCAATTTAAAATGAGTAGAAAGTGGAGTAGTAATAGGTTTACAATTGCTCATGTTAAACCTCTCTAACACTTTCTCAATGTAATTGTATTGAGATAACCACAATTTATCATTCTTTTTGTCATGAGTAATTCTCATGCCCAGAATTTGCTTTGCAAGACCCATGTCTTTCATTGCAAAAGACTTGTTCAAATCTTTCTTTTAGAGATTGAATCTTCTTAGTGTCATGACCAACAATCAACATGTCATCCACATATACCAGGAGAATAATATAATCACCATCAGAGAATTTCTTGACAATCACACAATGGTCAGAAGTAGTTTTACCGTACCCATGTTTCTCCATGAAAGAATCAAATTTCTTGTACCATTGTTGGGGTGCTTGCTTGAGCCCATACAAACTTTTCTTCAATTTACACACAAGTTGCTCTTTACCTTTGACTT
The DNA here is from genome assembly GCA_037974735.1 of Cicer chorassanicum. Taxonomy (NCBI): domain Eukaryota; kingdom Viridiplantae; phylum Streptophyta; class Magnoliopsida; order Fabales; family Fabaceae; genus Cicer; species Cicer chorassanicum. The sequence goes on from JBBPBP010009779.1 coordinate 73,847,239, forward strand.
CGAAACCCTCTGGTTGCTCCATATAGATCTCTTCCTCCAAATCACCATGAAGGAATGCAGTTTTCACATCAAGTTGTTCAACTTCTAGGTTCAAGCTAGCTGTTAACCCAAGCACAACTCGGATAGAGGACATCTTTACCACAGGTGAAAAAATTTCCTCAAAGTCAATACCTTTTCTCTGATTAAAACCTTTCACAACCAATCTTGCTTTGTATCTTGGTTGAGAACTATTCTTTTCTGCCTTTATCTTGTATACCCATTTGTTCTTGAGTGCTTTTCTGCCATTAGGCAACTTAACCAAATCAAATGTGTGATTCTCATGCAAGGAATTCATCTCTTTTTGCATGGCCTTCAACCACTTTTCTTTATCCACATTTGTAATAGCTTCTTGATAGTACTTTGGCTATCCACTATCAGTAATCATCACATACTCGTGTGGAGGATATCTTTGAGAAGGTTGACGTTCTCTAGTAGATCTTCTCAACTCAAACTCGTTTGGTGGCTCAGCTGGTACCTGCTCATCTTGGTGAGGCACATGATCATCAGTTACATTCTCACCATCTACATGTATATCTCCCCCATCAACAAAAGTTTTTGCAGGGGTCTTAGGCGCAACATCAATGTAACTTCTGGAATTTGGTTTATGTTTCTCAGCTTTATCAAAATCTTCAATAGTCTGGTCTTCAAGAAATATCACATATTGGCTTCTGATAATTTTCTTGTCAACCAGATCCCACAATCTATAACCAAATTCTTAATCACCATAACCGACGAATATACACTGTTTGGATTTACTATCAATTTTGGACCTCTCATGTCTTGGAATGTGAACAAAACATCTGCAGCCAAACACTCTCAAATGATGGTAAGAGACATTTTTCCCTGTCCACACTCTATTTGGAACATCACCATCAAGTGCAATATAAGGAGAAAGATTAATCAAATCCACTACAGTTTTCATTGCTTCACCCCAAAAAGATTTCGATAATTTTGCATGAGAAAGCATACATCTGATTATGTCATTAATCGTACGATTCATTCTCTTTGCAACACCATTATGTTGAGGTGTCTTTGGAACTGTTTTCTCAAACATGATTCCATGTTCTCTACAATACTCTTCAAACGGACCTCTATATTCACCACCGTTATCTGATCGAACACATTTCAATTTCCTTCCCTTTTCTCTTTCAACAGTTGCATGAAAATGCTTGAAGACTCCAAGTACTTGGTCTTTAGATTTCAAAGGAAAGGCCCACACTTTTCTAGAGTGGTCGTCAATAAAAGTAACAAAATACGATGCACCACCAAGAGATTTACTATCCATCATACAAACATCAGTATGAACTAAATCAAGAGTATTTTGCCTCCTATGAGGACCAGTATTTTGAAAAGAAACTCTATGTTGTTTCCCTGCAAAAAAATGAGTGCAAGTTTTTAGAGACGTACCTTTCACAGGAAGAAAAGTTTTCTTCGCAAGTATATTGAGTCTTTTCTCACTCAAGTGACCAAGGCGCGTATGGCTTAAATCAAAAGAGGCGTCTTCAATTGCATTCACTTCTTCCTTGCATAGCTTCGTAGGCATCCTATAGAGAGAAGTGGAACTTTGCTCCTTTTCAACCATTAGGGACCCTTCGGTGATTTTACATATACCGCCACCACCAAAGTATGTGTGATAACCCTTAATATCCAAGGTTTTCACTAAAATCAAATTGAGATGAATATCAGGAACATGTCTAACATTCTTCAACTGAAGCTTGCAACCAATCCCAGTTTCAACCCAAACATCTCCTATACCAATAATTGTGCATACTCCTTCATCTCCCATTTATACAATGCCAAAATCACCAACACTGTAAGATGAAAAGAAATCACGCCTAGGAGTAACATGATATGAGGCACCCAAATCAATAATCCAAGTTGAATCATGACATGCAAGGTTTATGGAATTATCATCACAAACAATGTAGACATTACTAAAAGATGCAATGTTGTTGTATCTTTATCATTTTTCTTCTCTTTGTCTTCATCTCTTTCCCTTGATTGATCTCTCTTTAGGAACCTGCAATTTCTTTTTATGTGACCTGTTTTGTCACAATGATAGCATATCACTTCTTTTCTAGTCCTCGACTTGCTTCTTGACTTGCTACGACTTTCAGACTTTGAGGAAGAACCAATCAAACCACGTTCCTTTCTTCGAGCTTCTTCATTCAACATACTCTCTTTAACTGTTGACATTTTCAGCTTTCCACTTGGAGTTGAATTGGTCAACGTCACAACAAGGACTTCCCAATTATCAGGCAAGGAACTCAACAATAGCAATGCTTGCAACTCATCATCTAGTTTAATTTCAGAGGTTGCCAACTGATTCGTTGTATTCTAAAAAATACTCATATGCTCTGCCATTGAATCCCCATCTTTGTATTTCATATTCACCAGCTACCGAATCAAGAATGCTTTATTTTGCACATTATTTCGTTCATACAACTCTTTTAATTTTCCCCACATCTTGTTAGCATCTATTTCAGTTTCAACATGTGGATATACACTCAGATCTAACCACTGTCTAATCAGTGCCACTGCCTTCTGTTCATCTTCTTCTAGTCAACATCAAATTTATCTGTGGTTTTAGTAGTGTTACCCTCAATAGGATCATACAAATCTCTACTGTATAGCATGTCTTCCATGAGAGTCTTCCAAAGTGTGTAATTAGAAGAGTTGAGTTTAATCATATTCGGACCTTTATTTTCCTCCTCCATTTAAATGCACAAATCAAATCAACCGAGCTCTAGATACCGCTTTGTTGTAAAAAACCAGAGATAATTAGAGATAATTATCTCAATAATGCAGAATATTTTTTCCCCACCTGTGCAGATAAATGGCCAAATAGAAAATACAATTCTAAGAGCAATAATAATTGGCAGAAAATTAAATATGAGACAAACACAATTTTAACGTGGAAAACTTCCCTCAAATTGAGAGAATAAAAACCACGGGACATAGTCTAGTAAAAACTTCCACTATAATAATTAATGGGTACACTAGAGTCTTCCTAATAACAATAGGGAACATCAATCAACAACAACCTTATAACAACCTTCCATGTATGCCAAAGTAACTCTCAGAGAAGGTAAAACTACTCAAACTATATATTAAAATAACAAACTCAGTGGTAAGATTAACATACTAAATTTGTAGATCAAACGGAGCAAGTTTGCTACACACTTGTTACCACTGCCGAAACTGAATTCTTTTCTTTTTCTCTTGCTACCGTGTGTGCATGCGGTTACTATTGTTGTTTTTGGTTTTTTTTTTTTTTGCATTAGGGATTTGAGATCCCTTTGCTTCCTTTTATTTTCCTTTTCATGGGTCAAGCCTATTAAAACATATATTCTTCTTCTTCTTTTTCTTTCTTTCTTTCTTTCTTTCTTTCTTTTATAATAATAATAATAATAATAATAATAATAATAATAATAGTAATAATAATAATAATAGTACTAATAAAATTGGTGGGTTCCACTTGGGGAGTGAGCTCACCCAACAATGTCACACACAAAAGAAGTCATGTTTGAGTTTTGTGTAGTTCCAATTTATGGTTGATATCGGTTGTATGTATCATCTCTCGATTGCTTTTAAAATTGATGATTGTCTCAACAAACTAAAACAAATCTTTTCGGCGTGTTTTATCTTAACTCATACACTGTTTGAGAAACTTTTTAAAATGTCACACATTCTATAAGTGTTTTTATCTATCAAGTTCTAGTGTAATTATAATGATCTAAAAAAATAGGTAGCATCAGTTGTACACTTTTCATGCTCCTAAATAATGATAGAACCCAACTTAAGACTATAAACATAGTATTAACTCCACAATAAATAAAAATATAAAAATAAATGCCATTGAATTTGGAAGACATATTCACTCCAGATAAGAACTATATATTGAAGTAGTTATTTATATTGCCTACACAAGAAGTCCATAAACAATGGATCAATAATGCGGTTTGCAGCGATGGTTAAAAGAAATATTATGATCATATCAAATTTAATGAAAATTTATTAAATAAAATGTATGGCATTCATTAAACAGCCTTATGATGACAAACTTAAATAAACTTAATCATTGAATTCGTTGATGTCTTCCAATAATGAAGGCAAAATGAGAATGACATATCAAAATTGGGATGGACGTTACAATGGACCACTTTCATAAGTGATTCACTGTAGATCAATATTTAAAAGTCGCGTGAAACTCTAATAACGATCAACGACACTCCTCAAAAGTATAAGTTGATTGTTACCTGGGTCTTTATGGCTCAAAAAATGACTCGACTGATGTCAGTTCGATAAAAATAAGATAAAAGAATGTGTCTCCCAAAACTCAACTTGTCAAACCGACACCAACCAGGTCACCATCTCAACCATAAATATTAAGAGAGCTTGTAACTTATACTTTTGAGAAGTGTCGTTGATCATCGTTAAAATTTGGAGTGACTTTTAAGCATTGATCTATGGTGGCCCACCTACAATAGAAGCAAGTGTAATCATTGGTATTAAGGTTACTAGGTCAAAAATAGGAATTTCTTTAAATTAGTCTCACTATGTTGAAAAGATCTTATAGAAATACAATTACTTTGATTATTAATCTGTTTGCACATCATATGATCCAAGTGTCGAACTCTTCAAAAACATTGGTAAATGTGTTAGATAAATTGAATATGCGCGCATCATTCGCAGCCTCAAGTTTACCACTGACTGTACCAGATTTGACATTGCCTACGTCGTGGCACTATTGTGCTGGTTTATTAGTAGACCTAGTATAAAGCATTAACATAATATTGATAGGGTAATGAGATACCTAAAAAGAACCATGAACCTTGGATTACATTATCAAAGATTTTCCATTGTCCCTTAAGGATACAGTGACGCTGATTGGAACACCTTATCAGATGACTCTAAAGCAACCAATGTCTATATATTTAGCATAACTAAGGTGTTGTATCTTAGAAAACAAAGAAACATATTGATTTGTCTCAGTCCAATATAGAGTATGAAATGATAACACTAGCAACCGCCAGTGAAGAAGTTAATTGGTTAAGATGTTTGCTAGTAGAGATTCCTTTGTGGGAAAAAGTGATGTTAGTTGTGTTGATCCACTATGATAGTAATGTGGTTATTGCAAAAATTGAGTATCGTTACTATAACGTAAGAGACGACGAATATGACATAAGCACAACATTGTTAGAGAGTTACTCTCAAAATGAGGTGTAAGAGCGGATCATGTACGCATTGATGAAAACTTAGATGTTTCTTTGACGAAAGGATTAGCTAGAGAGAAAACCATAATCACATCTAAAAGGATGAGGCTATTGCCTTTAGATCAATGAGTCTCTCATTATGATAATCCGACCTAAAAAACTAGAGAGGTTTAATGGGTAATAACAAGTTGTGAAGTGATATGAACATGCTATTATAAATCAAAGAAACATGATTCTTAAAGGGGCGAAAGGATGATGTAATATAAACACTTTATGAGATATATACTCTATGTGGACTAAAGTACCTAGATACATGAGTATGATTAATAGACTCACCTATGTGAATCTGGAAGCGAGGTCGCCTCTTGTGGAATATCATGACCTGCATCTATCTTTATACTACAATATCATGAATTTCTCATCTCAAGCATTCATAAAGTCCATTTTCGTTTCAAAATACAAATTGTAAAGAAGTTTAAAGTTGATCAAGCAATAAAAAACATTAAGCACATATATGAGAAAAATTATTCTATAAACTCATTCATATTACTAGAAATCAAATCAGACAAATGAAGGTTTCACATTGTTTCACTCATCCCTAACAAATAGGATTTTGTTACTCAAGACAGAGATTCAAAGATAAAGATTAAAGAAGAATTACAAGAAAGATTCATGAATGATTCTTGATAAAAAATCCTTCAATGATGTTAGAACCAACCTCCTCTGAGATTCTCTACTAGGTCATAAGTCTCCAAACTTCAAAATAGCCAAAAAGATTTATTGAAAGTGAGAAAAACGCACTTTTATGCATTCTACAGCGTATCGTGCGTCCTAGGGCCGCTCCAGGGCTTCTGGACATAAGTAAAATGTCAAAATACTGTATAAATTTCCCAAGGCGCAAACATTTGCGCTCCAGCGCACATCATCTGTTGTATGATTTTATTGGATTTTCTTCTCTTTTGAGTCCGAAATTAGTTCCAATGTCTTCAAAAATCTTGTAGTTATGGATATTAGCTTTAATTTACACTGGATTTGACTCCAATTGGACATCTACAACTCTGGATATGGTTGAAATACTCCACACAGGTCATGTTGATTTCTCACCAAAATCCAGCACTGCACTAAAACAATGAAACAACGCAAAACTACAAAAAATCTCCACTTAATCAAGGACATAAGAACATAAACATTTCGTTAAATTCATATACTAAAATCAACAAACCATATCAAATAACTCCTTAAATTAATGAATTATTAAAGATAAATAAGACTAAAAACAATGAAAAATATGCATATGATGAAGAGCTATCACAACCCCAAACTTAGTCTATTGCTTGTCCCTAAGCAACAATTAAATTCAAATCGGGTACCAATTAAAATAAAGCTTAAACTCAATTTTTCAAATCAAGTCAAAGTCAATCCTAAAAGTTCATGCTACTTTCATTCATCATGCTCAAAGGTTGTTTAACATCTCAAAACACATAAGTGGAAAATTAGAACCATACATTTAGCATTCATCTACTAAGTTCTACTCTCTATTCAAACAATCTCACCAAAATTTCTCTCAAGTGTTTAGCAAGAGTTATGAATTTATCACTCAAGTCCTAGAACATGCTTCAACCTACCATAGGCTTGAAAAATTCTAGTTAGCAATCACAATGCAACAAACACATATGCTTTATGAGGACTTTCAGGTTGTAATGGGACTTAGGTAAAGGTATGACATTTCGAGATAATAGGCTTTACTAGTTGGAGTTAGTTACATATTTCAAATTATTCTACCTTTTTTTTCACACTTTCATTGTGGAGATTCCCAAACATTGGAAAAAGAACCAAGTAGTTGTTATTCATCAAAGTACACAAATTGATTTCTTCTTCTTCGTCTTCTGCAACCCCAAACTTATAACTTTACCAAGACGAGACAAAACTTTTACTACTTAACTCCAAGTATGGTGATTTAATTAAAGTCAGGTCTTTGGCTTGTAATGTGGCTAGTAACCGAAAGAAAAGAGCAAGGCTCAAAGAGGCTAGTAAATGATAAAATTTGCACAAAGTATTTATAAAGGCTCAAACAACTAAACAAAATTGACTTAGTGTTTGCTTAAATCACAAGTGATGCAATTCAGAATTAGTGCAAGTTCTAAAGGGATAACACATATCTGGATAATCACACAACAAAGAATTAAAGTGTTTAGGCTTAAAAGCTCATATCTAGGATAACAAGAAAGAGTATGAACTATCAAAATGATGCCAATAAATATCACTAAAAAATGTCAAGTAAGACTTCCACAAACTAAGAGTAATAAACAATGCATGCATAAGTGAAACTCATCAAATTGAACAATGAACATGATCGAAAGACTATATTTTAAAACTCGAAATCACAAATAAATAACTTAAGACCAACTTCAAGTTGTTAAAAAAACTTCATCATAGTGCATGTTAACACACAATTAAAACAAACAAATTCAAATAACAAAAGTAAGATTGCAAAATAAAAGTTACCTCTACCTGTGGGTTGCCTCCCACGAAGCGCTTCTTTAACGCCATTAGCTTGACATCTCATCCACTATCAAGGTGGAATATATAACACAAAGAACACATCATCTTTCTTCTTTTTGTTTGGCAGAAATTCCATGAACTTGAGAAATAAATGATGTTGTTTCCATGTGCTTTTCATTTAGACATTGATGAACAAAGCATAAATTGAATCTAGAACTTCATCATTCTCTTCCTTTTGCTTTTCCTTTTTCGTGTTTTCCTCTTGCTTATCTTCTTCTACCACAACAATAAAGTCATCTTCAATCTTCAACTTCTCCTTCATCTTCTCAAACTCAACCACTTGCTCAAATAACCTCTCATATTGACTTTCAAATCTTTCAATTAAAACCATGTCAATCTTCATGAATTCAACCAAAATATCCTTGATATTAAAGTCTTTGTCATAAGATCATTTGGATTGAATTTGAGGAAATATAATTTGTTCCCAATTGATCTTTTTCATGTAACACTCATCGTCTTCTATTTCTATGACCAATAGATCTTCATCTTCTGGTGGTGGGACATAGTAATCAAAACAAGTTCCATTTATTTGTCTTTCTCCGCAAAAGTCACACCTAAGAGGCCGCATCTGAGGAGTTCTTTTTCAAATGTATCTATTAAGTTTTGCCCATCAATTATGCGTAATTCAGCAGATATAAGACAAGTATCATACTCTTCCAATACTTGTAGTAGAGTATAATCATTAAAATCTTACATGCTCTATAGTGGATAGTTATCTCAAATAAAGAAGAAACAAACCACTAACACACGACATTAGCAAGCTCAACAAACAAAAATAGAAAGAAAAAAAAAGATTTCTTTTTTCTAATTTAAAAATAAAAGAAAAAACAAAAAATTTATTGCAAAGCAAAAAAATTCAAATAAGAAAATAAATTATAACTCAATAGTGATATGGCAATCTCCGGCAACAGCGCCAAAAACTTGATAGGTTTCAACAAGTGTATTGAATTGTTAGAAATAATAAATAAAGCGGTAGTACCAAGTGTCGAACTCGATGATTGTGTTATACTATCGAATTACGTTTAATTACTAAAATTGAACAAAAAGTTTTTGAATTGATTGAAATAATTTTTGAAACTAACAAGAGTAATAGTATTGAACTTTTTTTAATAAGAAATATGTCATGGATGAGCTTCACTTTGAATTCAACTTTGGTTTCTAATTTGATCTTAGTTACTAGATTCCTTTATTGAACTATTACCAGATTCTCTTTATTAATCTTGCCCTAATTCTCTTTATTATTCTTGCCTTAATTCCTTAGCGAAAGAACCTTTAATTCCAAAGTATCCTCTAATTCCTTAGTGGATTTAAGATTAGAATTAAGTTTTGCAGTGCAATAGTTCTCTTATTAAACTATTGCCTCTTCAAATAATTCAATTGGTTTCATGACCTGCATCTATCTCTAGACTACAATATCTTGAATTTCTTATCTCAAGCATTCGTAAAATCCACTTCCGTTTCAAAATAAGAATCATAAAAAAGTTTAAAGTTGATTAAGCATTAAGCACAGAGATGAGAAAAATAATTCAATAAACTCACTCATATAACTAAAAATCAAAGCAAACAAATAAGGGATTAAATAAGAATTACAAGAAAGATTCATGACTGATTCTTGATAAAACTCTTTCAATGGTTTTAGAAGCAGTCTCCTCTGAGTTTCTCTGTTAGGGCATAAGTCTCTAAACTTCAAAATAGCCAAAAAGATCCCTAGAAAGGGAGGAAAATGTGTTTTATGCATTATGCAGCGCGCCATGCGCCCTAGTGCTCCTAGACATAAGCAGAAAGTAAAAATATTGTAGAAATGCACCACAGACTCAAGCATTTGCGCTTTAGCACACAATATTTGTTGTTAATTTTTACTTAAGATATAGGCTCTCTAGCACACATTATTAATTTGTACTAGGAAGAAAAGCGGCCAAGGTAAGGGCTTTTCCCCACACAAATTATAGTTAGACCGTTGGTCGGATGATATGAAATTAATAATTGTATTGCTTGCTTTTTGAAAGGAATAAATGTAGACTAATGAATTAAAATAATGAAACCCCAATCATTTGCGTTAAATTCATTATATAATATATGATTTTTAAGAAGTAAAGTATGAATTTTGATGTTATATGTGATAAAGTTTTAATTTTTATGATAAATATAAAGTAAAGTATGGATTTTTATGTTATATATGATAAAGTTTTGATTTTTTATGGCGAATATGAAGTAAAGTATGAATTTTATGTTATATGTAATGAAGTTTTAATTTTTATAATGAATATGAAAAAAGGGTTGAATTTGTATGTTATATGTGACAAAGTTTTATGATGATGTATATGAGTTGGAGTTGAATTTTGTTGTTATATATGTTAATGTGTTAATATTTATTGTGTGTATGATACCAAGTCTCGATTTTTGTGTGTATGTGGTGAAAGTTATGATTTTCATGATTATTTGTTTATGGATATGTGATACTCATGATAAGGATTTGTGGCATGTGATCTTAGTGATATGTGAATAAGATGATGATTTTAAAAAGTGATTTGAATGCATATGACATGATTCTTAGTGGGCTGTGTGGGAATATATTTCTTTGATAATATATCATCATGTCATGGCATATGCATCTTCGTGGAAGTTGTCTTAGTGGTAGGATTTTCCCCTTGGTATGAGTGATCTTTCTGTGTGGAAGTTGCCTTAGTGGCAAATTTATATCTGGATCATATAGTTTTAGGAGCATGCATCATGTATATATTTTTGTTATGCAATTTATTGGTTTGCGTATTTTTTCTTTTAAATTGGAAGTTTTTACTTTTATATGTTTTGTGTTATTCTTCTATATGTTTAACCTTGGTTTGATGTGGATGATGGATAAAACTGACCCTTACAACAACATTTTAGGTACTAATGAGTTCGAGGAGATTCAAGAGTAGTTGATGAGTATTAATGTGCGGCGAACGTGGGGTAAAAATGGATTTTTCAAGACAATGTTGCAATAATAGAATTGCCACGATATTTCTAAGTTTATTTTTAATCTTTTGTCACTAACTTTTAAAATGCACTAGAATTCTAGAAATACGGAAGTGAGTTCCCATCAGTTAGGAATAATTGCTTTTTCTTTGTTTTAACTTTGAATAAACACTTTCTTAATAATATTAAATAAACGTAGTTGTTACTAATTATTTGTATGAATAAATGTTAGGTATTTTAATTAAAAAAAAATTGTCGTAAACATTTCTAATCGATATATTTTTAAGTAACGTTTTGGATCAAAAATCCGGGGAATTACAGTTTCTTTTGACTATTTTTGAGTTATAATTCCTAAAGTTTGAATTAAGATTTAATACTTAGCTACTTGTAAATTTTGAGTGATTGACTTTATTTTCAATTTTGATTTTGATTATCACTACAACATTTTGGGTTTACGAAAACACATATTTTTCTAATTATAAAAAACTGTTCCTGTAAATCACAATAGCCAACAGTTTTATATTTTGTCGGGGTAACCTATTAAACTTTATAATATTTTATACAACAGTTCATAATTGTTCTTGTAAGGTACAATTTTCATGGTTTTTGTAGTTATTTATTTTAACTAAAATTGTGAACCGTTCTCGTTTCTTTTATATTATTTTATTAAAATACAAAAAGCACAAAACTATTCCAGTATATATACAAGCCAAATAAGATTGTGTAAAATAAAATCTACAATTCTAATTCAAACACTCAATTATGAGATCAATGTCAAATGGGACAATAGAAAATATTTTAAACATACAAATAAATTTGAAATGAAACTTTAATTAATTTATTTGTACAACGCATAACAACTATCACTCATAAACAATAAAAACACAAAAGAAAGACATTTAACTTTCATTAAATTCAAAGTTATACATATCTTGCAAAACAAAATTTTGAACATCCCTTTTAGATTTTAAAGGGTGGTATGTCAAAGTGACACCATAAATCAACAAAAGTATTAATATAACTAATTAGTGATTAATTTGTAAGAATTATTTTTTAGAACACATCATCAAGATCACCATTTAAGCAGAGTCTTTTTGTGCCTGTGGTGATCGGGAATACCAGAAAAGAAAGGAATTCCAGTCGCCTCAATCCAATCACCACCATGGAAGAACTTGGATGGTGCAAACCAATGTGCAGCCTTTGCATTGAGGTTCCAAATACCTGCCCAATTTACACGTTTTGTTTTGTCTGAACCAGGGCCAAAGTTATGGTACTCGGCATAGAAGCAAGTGTCCATGCCGGAAGGTCCCTCTATTGTTTGCCATGGCAAATAACCATCACTATGAATCAAATCATCGATGAAAGCGTCCATTATGATAGTCCTAGAAAAGTTCTTCCATGGACGGGCGAGGTAGGCCTTGTTTTCAAACCTCACTGGGTAGAACTCAGGATCAGATACAATGGAACCTCCTTGGATGACTATTGCTGATGGTTGGAATCTTTCCTTCCTTCCTTGTGCGGTCACAATGCATTGTTGGTTTGACATTGGCTTTCTGACAACAAATTTGCAGTTTTGGAAAACGGCTAATGCATTACCAAAGACAAAGTCAATGGTACCTGAAATGGTGCAATCACGATAAAATTGACGCATGGTGTGTACATAAAGTGTGTCTTGATATCCATCCATTGAGCAATTGAAGAATATTGTTTTATCTCCTTGAACCCTTAGCGCCACTGCTTGATGTTTATGTGGTCCAGCTGAGTTCTCAAAGCCCATGTTAATGGCCACAAAGTGATCTCCTTGAATAGCTGCAAACATATTCATAAACTAATCATTAGTTTATAATTCATATATCAAAATCTCTATAAAGTACTCATTTTTTTATTACCATACAAGAATTAACTAACTTAAGATTATCAACATTAAAAATTGGAAGGAAATTAAAAGACAAGAAAGTTAGTAAGCATATGCATGAAAATAGACATACCAACAGAGGCGGTTCTATAGGTGTTAACGCCATCAATAAAGTTTTTGTTGCCAGTGATTATTGTCTTCTTCCCACCGTCACCAACAAACACAACGTGCGTCATACGTTTGGTAACTTCAACATACTCTGGGTAAACACCTTCTTTAATGTAGATCACAAATGGTTTTTTGCTCTTCTCAGGAACCCGCGTCAATGCCTCATTGATGCTCTTAAAATCACCACTGCCATCTAAGGCGACAGTAACATTAGGCTTGTGTTTGAATATATTTGTCTTAGCATTGTGGAGTTTGTGATGATCAACCCAAGAAGGAGTCTTAGAATGATGAAGAAGGCGGCGTCTAAGAACATTTGTGGCATTCCAATCAGAGACCGTGTCAGCAAAATCTGAAATAATGGCAAGAGCATTGCTACTCATGTGCATGCTTGATGTTAATAACTCTTTCATCTTTGTACCAGCTTCGCTAGTAGTGTTTTCAAACCCATCCAAACATGTATCTATGTATGTAACAGCACCGTTAAGCCAAACCTTCAGATTCATGAGGATTTTGTCAATATCTTGTAGATCAAACTCAACAATTCCATCAAGTGACCTTGTGAATTCTCCGATTGAAAGATCCATAAGTTGTTTGCATGTATCAAGTGCATCCTTTGATCTAGGATCTTTCTCAAGCTCGTGCAAGAGATCGGTTTCCTTAATTTTATCACCAATTCTCTTCATGGTAACATTAAATGCTATTTTAATAAGTTCTTTTGGATCAGTGACATTGTCAGCCTCAGCCTCTGCTATGAGGGTTTCCTCACATTCCTTCTTGTAATCAGTGGGATGACAAATTGTTTGAACTGCTTTCATAGTGGAAGCAACGTGGTTCTTTCTAGTGTCTTCCATATTATCATCATAACCATTTTGATCGCGATATGTGCCAACGGTGACAGCAACAACCATAGCCACCAATAACAAGGTAGATACGCCAATTATGGCGATTCTCCTTCCTCTATTTGTGTCGTTTTCGGCCATAATATTGTGTCAATTAAGGTATTCCTATTTTGCAAGTATATTATAAAATTATTTGAAATTAGTGAACAACAATTAAAATTGAAGTGGGGAATGGATAGAAGATCGTAGAAACAATTGAAATCCTTCTTCAAAGTCGTTTGAAGAAGGCGTTGACTTTTTATGTTTTGTTTACATTGATATAAATAATGTGTTAGTTTGAAGAGTTTATAGTTATTTATACACAATGAAAGGAGGTGCTTACACAAATTAGACGTTGGTCAGGAGAAATGAGGTGAGGTTTAGCTAAAGGTCAGGTAGCTATATTTACTAAAACAAACACAAAACACGGAGACAACACAATATATATAATTTAGTATAACTTTATTTTTATTTGTTGCCTAAAATAACTTTATATTTTTGTTTTTAGAATTGTTAGTCTATTTTTAATATATATCATCGATCACTATGATGCCATTTTAGTATATAACTCCATCCATACATTCCTTTTTAATTACCATTTTAACTTATTTACACATGTCAATAAATCAATAAATATATTTTTTTTGATAAAGTTATTTTTTGTTTTTCTATTATACTCTTAATGATTTAGGGTTTGCTTGATTGACATCCTAAAAACTCTATTTTAGTATTTTAAAATTTTAAAATTAAAAAATTTGTTTGGATTTCTTGTTTTTAAAAACTGTTTTATAAAATTATTTTTATTATTATACTTTTTAAAACTAATAAAGAAAAACAGATAAATGGTGTTTTAGGGCCTGTTTGATTCACATCTCAAAAACTCCATTTTAGTATTTTAAAATTTAAAAACTAAAAAACTTGTTTGAATTACTTATTTTTAAAAACTATTTAAAAAGTTGGAGTTGTCGAATAGATTTTTTTTTAATTTTCTTTTTAAAAACAGTTTTCTAAAATTTATTTATAAAATAGTTTTCAAAAACTAAAAAGGCTTAATTGCAGTTTTGGTCCTCCTATTTTAGTTGAATCACGAAAGTAGTCCTCCCATTTTATTTCTCTCCAGTTTTGGTCCCTTTAGACAGAATTTTGGTCCAAAACTTGATGAATTGTCATTTTTTTGCACTTATTTAAGTCACACAATGCCTCAAGATCTCGTGGTGCAACAATTGTACCAGAAATCTATGATTATAAATGATGTAGTGTGGCTTAAAAAAATGACACTTCATCAATATTTGGATCAAAATTCTGTTTGAGGGACCAAAACTGGAGAGAAATAAAATGGAGGGACTACTTTAGTGATTCAACTAAAATAGAGGGACCAAAACTGCAATTAAGCCAACTAAAAATTAGTAAAACACAATCAAACAAGCCATTACTTTACATTTTTCAATTTTTTTAATTCTCTAGTAAAAAACTGTTTTAAAAAATTAGAGTTGTCAAACAAATTTTTTTAAATTTTTTTTAAAAAAACAATTTTCTAAATAAACGCAACAAGTATTAGAACTTTAAATTATTAGAACTCATTTTCTCAATAAACAAACGGTTAAGACCAAATAAATTATTATTAGACTTAAAACTAACGCAACAAGTTCAAAATACAAAAATCTATTTTACCCTTTCCTAAAAATTTAAATGGTTAAATTAGATTATAAGTTGGTGAAGTTTTAAGTGTGTGTTTAATTGGTTATCTGGTAACTAAAATTGATTTAATGAAATTAATTCTAATTAAAAGTGACTTCGACGTAACGAGATTTATATTTAGATACCTTAAACGAAAAATTCAATATTTAACAATTTTTATTATTTAAGAGGATATAAGGTGGATTTGTAGCTGGTGTAGGGAGTGAAGTAATAAGATCTCCACCTTCAAGAAAATACTAATAATATTAACGGTACTAAATTTTACTAACATTTTTTGTTTGACAAAAAAATATTACTAACGTTGGTTGTTTGAAAAATAGTATCGTTAAATACAATTCTACATCATTAGTAAATATGACACGTCATAAAAAATAAGTCACAAACTGAATTATAGGGAAAGATTCAGAAACTTGTGATGAAGAGGGCTAGAATCCATGATTTTGAAATAGAGTTCTAAAATTGCATGTAAGCCTACGATAAATCTAATATCTAATGAGGTACCTCAATTTTTTCATGCCATACTATTTATTTTGAAATGTAGATACAAAAATTGAATGGTATGGAAAAACTGTTGATTTTTATTAGATACAATATAAAACTTGTTGACTCTTGATTCTTCTTCCATTGGATATCCTTATAACTTATATGCTCTTCAGATAGGAAAAAGATCAGGTAATATGCGTTATGTTCGATATTAGCGATAAAAGTCTATATATAGGGCAATGACCAATTATGATTTACATTATTTTGAAACAAGCCACCAATAGTGACATCTGCTCATATTTGAGTTCATATCAATTAATTAATTATCTAATTTGTCTTACTAGTAAATTTGATCATTAATCAATTTGGTTTCCTAATTGATTAACAAAAACCTAAAACAATTAAAATAAAGATATATACCCGCATAATGATATGGCCAACACAAGAAAGTTGGATTTCGTACCCCTTAAATTCGACTTATACCCTGCAAAATGTTAAAAAATCCAATTTTATCCCTATAATTTTGATTCAATTAATGGTAAAAAAAATTACTCCAAAATCCTACCCTCACTAAAATATCCGGTACACAATTTATAACTACTAGAAATTTCCTTTTAATAATTTGTTTATCAAAAATTTCAAGGCCAAAAATTTCCGATAGTATAAATTATTTACTACAAATTTCGCCAACAAAATTTCTGATACATTATTTATACTACCGAAACTTTTTTGCCTTGAAATTTCCGGTAAATAAATTGTACCACCGGAAATTGTAAAAAGAAAATTTCCGTTAGTTATAAATTGTGTACGGGATTTTTAAGGATGA
This sequence comes from Cicer chorassanicum, assembly GCA_037974735.1. Taxonomy (NCBI): domain Eukaryota; kingdom Viridiplantae; phylum Streptophyta; class Magnoliopsida; order Fabales; family Fabaceae; genus Cicer; species Cicer chorassanicum. The sequence goes on from JBBPBP010009779.1 coordinate 73,863,919, forward strand.
AAAAGTTACTTACCGAAAATTTTGGTGAGGGGTAAGATTTTAGAATAATTTTTTTACGATTAATTAATTAAATGAAAAAATGATAAATTTGAATTTTTAACATTTTAAGGGGTATAAGTTCATTTTAGGGGTATAAAATCTAACTTTTAAATCCATGGTAAAGTATAATATTTAGAAAGTTTATGCACTTTTTATATATATATATATATATATATATATATATATATATATATAT
>JBBPBP010009779.1:73887609-73926122 GCA_037974735.1 Cicer chorassanicum
TTAATTAAAAATAAGTAAAAATATTTCATTAATAACAAATGATTTTACAGAAATAATTATTTTAGTTACTATTTATTTGAAGATTTTTATAATTAAATAAAATAAGTAAATTATAAATTTTTTTTTATCAAGAATATAAAGTGCACTTAGAAAAAACCAAATTATAAAAGAAACTATATCAATACTTTACAACAATGAAGTACCAAAATTTTAATTAAGTACAACGTCTTTATTTAAAATTGCCTATATGTTAAGTATAAATTTATTTACGTGTTTTCATGTAATATATTTGTCTATAAATATTATATTTTATATATATTTTTAAATTAACACAATTCCTAAAAAATATAAATTAGCATATAAATATGTTATATCCAAGGATAACAAATAAAAATGAAAAATCAATATTACTTACCGATGTTGCTCGAGATAGACATTATTGTACATATATCTTCAACATCAATCATGTGACACTCTAAACCTTAAAATTATATATATTAATTTATACAAGAATTTTTAACTTTAATTTCAAAAATTTATTAGTAATTATAAAATTTTCATACAAAAAGTTGTTTTTAATTAAACAAATAAAAATACAACTTATAACTCTAAATCCCGATATCACCTATCAGCATAAATAAACCGTATCAATACACAAACATTCTTCAAGGAAAAACATAACATTATAAAGTCAAAACCACTCAAGAAAAATCAATACATTTCACTATAACATCAAATCATCTAAGAAAAATTCTTATCGCACACGACACATATTAATCACAACAAAACAATCACAAGAAAATGCAATGTTATGCATGAGCTTAGACTTTACTTCACAATGTGGTACCATTTTAACTCTGAAGTACTTGGTTAGGAGGCTTGATACTATGTCACCATCCCGGTGGACTGACAATTCAAATTGGCACTGTCCTCATAGATCCCCTCAACTTAACCCGAGACGCATATACGCGACAGTCGAGGTAAACATGCGTTGCATGGTAACTCCCGACATTTGGAGTGCTACCTCCAAGTCACCTAGGAATTCCCCATCCGAATACCTCCAAGGTCTAAAAATGTTGCATTAAGGCTCAATTGCAGACAGCCACGATCAGGCTCATTGAGTTATACTTCCCCGGAATCACTAGGCTTGTCAGGCCCTACCTATATGATGACAAAATAATCTCCACTTCACAAATTCTTAATATTTATTTCCTCCCATCGTTTTCCTATCATACTCCATTAAGACCGTCATCTCAAACACAATTTGGAATCACAATTATTTCATCAACTATGGAGTTACTTCAATATTCTCATCACAAATTTATAACATCACTATCAGTAATCGCACATCGGAAAGTACAGATGTGCACCTAAGAGGGGGGTGAATTATGTGTTTAGGAGTTTTTCTTGTTTTCAGCGAATTAGCGATCGATTTTTGCGCTTAAGGATAGTAAATGATAAAGTAACTGGCAGTAATGCAATGAACACAACAAAGTTATCCTAGTTCCCCTTATGACCAAACGTACATCCAGTCCTCTTGTACACCACAAGAGATTTTTCCACTATTGTCTGAAAATGTACAAGTCTCACCCTATGATCTCTGCTATAAACTTCTAACAAATCTTCTAAGATAGCACACCACTACCTTAGATAAGACTACTTAAAAAAAGTACTACTTTCTTTTTACAAACAATGTGATTTGATAAGGATATAAGAATAAAAGAGAGATAGAATGATATCAATCCAATATTGCTTCAAGTACTTTGAGAACCTTTGTCAAGGATATGAAAATGAAATGCAAGTACTTGAATTATGAAAAATGACTTTGATAAAAAATCAGAAAAGTTGTTCAAAGTCTTTCAAGGTTTGTGGTAGGATTGTGTATCAATTAATCTGAAGTTATGGTGTATTTATACTCCATAAACATCTCTTCAGATTCGTGGCCATTCATCCAAGAGGTTTGATAAACGAATACAATGATCTAGAGCCATTTCACATCTGAAAAATTGCATTGCTTCCAGTTGTATTCGAATACATGATGTATGTATTCGAATACACCTCTTTATAACGTTCAAATTTATTCAAAATTTTCACCTTGTATTTGAATACACAGGCATGTAGTCGAATACATATTTGTCAATTTTGTCACTGACTTGCTGGTAGTATTCGACTAAAACAGGTCTTAGTCGAATACAGATGCGAAGCTTTTGCTATCGACTTAGCATCTGTATTCGAATACACTTATGCTGTATTCGAATACACCTTTGTATTTTGTCAAAAATATTAATTTTAACACTTTGTAAATGTAAGTTTGACATTTGAAAATACTTTTTATGCATATGTAAAGATGCATGGTTCACATGTATTTGAGCTATGGGTTGTATCATTTACCTTTACATTAAACATCTAATATGTTTGAATTTTAAAGATTATCAATAAGATATTTGGACTTCTTTTTGAGCTTGTTGCCTTGATCATCATCGTTGGTCTTTTGTCTTGATCAAAAACATGTATTTTACAACATCATCGTCATCACATAAACTCATCAAAAATTTATAGCATCACTATCATCAATTATACCTCACCACATAAATCTATCACAAATTTATAACATTCCAATTATTAATCATAGATCATCATCATCACATAAAATTATTACAATGCATCCATATTTTAATATCACATCACATAACTCATCTAGTCAAACATATACCTAAAATTCATTCGACACCCAATATCACTAAAATACCAAATACCACACATTTAAAGAAATTAATTCAATCAACACCTTACAGCTATTTATAATCTCACAATTTCCATATTTGCACATTAATTAATTTATCCCTCAAAGAGCTACTGTCGTATGTAGCGAGCCCTGGATGAATCATTGGGAAATACGATTTTCCCGTTCATCTCACAATATATTATACTCATGAATTCAAACGCTCTCTCACCCCTTACCTTATTTTGACGCTTCCACACACGAATACGATTCCAAGAGCAAACAGCCTTTGTTCATTGACTCTTTGTCCTTCAATCAATCTAACTCGACAGTTTATGGGTAAACCTTAAAAATAATATATGAGAAGACACTGTAAAACTAATTTCAAAATGCGGTCAAAGAAACTTACCATAAATCAGAAAACAATCAGTGGATAATATAGCAAATTTTCACACGATCGTTTGGTGTTGGTTTCACTCAAATCGGACTTACGGTGAAGAAGAACGGTGCAAAATAATAAATTTCACAAACGGAAATGTTGGGTATTTTAGAGAGAAATTAAGATGGTTAAAAATCTGAGAAATTGGGTTTATTTGACTAACTAAATGAGTGAAACAACAAACTGAATTTTGAACAAAAATAGTGAAAGATTTCTGGAACAGTTATCAATCACTAATGCCAACGATAGCGTTGTTGTGTTTCCTCTCCTTCTACGGCGGCTGAAAGTAGCTCCTTTTTTATTTTATTAGGGTTCACATTCATGGGTCAAACACATTGATCCTCTTATTTATTTTATGTTTTACTATTATTATTATTTATATTTTGCTAAAAAAATTAATAGTTTCTTAATCTCATTTTTCTCGTTTTTAATACTCCTCCAAACATCATTTAATTTTCAAAACATTAATAATATTTCATAACTAATACATGATAAATTAGAGTAATTAACATTTTAAAGAAAATACATATTACTAACAAATGAAACTCTCATATTCAAAATAATCATTATAGTTATACCTATTTTTTCAAAACACTCAAATACTACCATCATTAGAGAATACTCAAAATCACAAAATAAATAATATAACATCAACACTTTATATTAATTACTTAATCATAATAAAATTATATAAAATCACAATGTCATAACAAGTATATCAAAATAAAGGGAATCAAACACAACATTACTAATATCCTAAGATAATTGTTTATAAAATAAATAATTAAAATAAAATATATTTAGAATTAATTAAATATAATTAAGTGCATATTTAATATTAGTCAATCGTACAAGAAAGTATCACATTAATTACCAACTCGCATATACACATAAAATCGCTTAAATTTTATACTCTAAAATATTTACACTAAAATCCTATTATTTTTTTGAAAAATATATAAAGTAATAAAATATAATATTTGTTATTTATATCACTCATTTAGTCAAAATATGTACAAGATTAACACATCATAGGAAACACACATATAAAGAAAATTAATCATAAAACTAATCAACAAATATTATAAAATAATTTTAACACCAAATTAATTATCTAAAATCTTGTTTAATTAATAAAATAGTTTATTATAAAATTTGGGGTGTTACTCCCTCGTAAAAGAAATTTCGTCATCGAAATTTGTGGTGAGGGAACTAATAAATAACTTACCACCCCCAAGATTCAAACTTAGTCTATAAACATATTTAAGACATTCACCGTTCAATTAAGCACAACATGTCAAAAATCAATTAGCTTAGCATGGTAGGTTAACATGACACAACAAAATTAATTAAACACATCATATTGAACAACTCAGTTATGAAGCAAATAACATGATCATGATTACTTAGTATGGTTTACTAATAAAACTAAGCGTGTGAATTTAGTCAACAACCACTTACTAATTCAGTTGAATCAAATAACACATATATCAACTATGCTTTCAAGTTTAACTAACTTCTCACACAATAATCTACTAGTTTTTGTCTCCTTAAAAAATATCTAAATCCTAAAAACAATTACTCCACAGGTTTCAAAAAGTTAAACATATAAAGAAACGTTTAAAATTTTTCACACCTTCAAAAATTACAAAAAAAAAACGCATATAACAACCCAATGACATGCAGTCACTTAAGTTGTTTTTTTTCTTTTTTTTTTAAGAAAAGTAATGTGTATAATCATAGTGAAATAATATAAATATTTGCACATATGATTTCAAACACACTCAAAGTATAACTTAATTTCAAAGTCTTATACACACATTTTATTTATAGAACTTCTACAATAGTTCTAAGTCCTCATCAAATGAGACAATATAGAAAAATAACATACTAACACAATGCACTTATTCATTTTCAGCAAGTTACATAGACTATCAAATATACTTAATTGAATGTTTAATTTTAGCACACAACTTCAACCTAATATTCACGCCACATAAACAATTAACAGCATTCAACATTGATGTCACATAAGACTCATAGTCACTCAAAATTTTTTAAGAGACGAACATGATTTTTAATTATTTCAAAAATAAAATTAACAAGTATTTCTAACAATAATAACAAAAGGTTATTATTTCCTCTTTTATTGACGATAAGTCATCGATGTAGCTAATCCCTCTTACTTATGTAGTCAACTACTTAAGGTAACCATAACTGTAGTCATTCAAATTCAAACATAGGTAATTAAAATCATCTTTAACGTGGTTCAGGAGTGCGAAGGCGGCGCCACAACTCCTACTCCTTACTTCAAATTAAAAATTCACTTAATTACACATTCACAATAATTTATTTGTAATTTACAACTAGTTACAACAACAAAAGAAATGACACCAACATCAATATATAATTAATAATGCTATTGAAGAAATATAGAACTATTCCACTTTTAGATGCTCTTGACTACTCTAACTCTATACACTAATTCCCAACAATTAGAACACTTGAAACACAAACAATTTAATATTTACATAATCATATACACATTCACATAATTAATCCAAAAATTAGCACCAAGATTTTACATTCATCTCATAACTCAAACGATGTAACCTATCCTCATAGAACTCTAACTGCTCCAAATTGATCCAAATTGATCACGCTTATATTTTCTTTTGAATTAATCATCATCACTTAAAGGTTACAATAAACTAAAGCAGATATTTTCCATGTAGCAAGTAAGATAAATAATCATCTACTAGAATATACAACACCTTTACCAAACCAAATTGAATCAGGTAGTGCATGAACCACTTTCAAGGTTACACATCATTCTAAAAAATGATTTATAGACTTAAATTATTATAAAAAGTAGCACTAATCATTTAGCGCAAAAAAAAAAATCATTGAGAATTCAAAATTTTCCCTTAAATTACTTTTCAATAAATCATGTGTAAATAAAAACAATTAAAATAAATCACATTTCTAAATACAAGTAAAAATAAAACAAATCACATGTATTTTTAAAATCTATAAAATTTCTAAAATTTCACCCTGTACTTTAATCATCAAAAACATATTTCTATATAATTAATCACTATGAAAATTATTATTTTCAACTTATATTTTGAAAGAAGATTTAAACTATATATATAGATAGATAGATAGAAAATTATCCAATAAATTAGCACTTCAAAAATAGTTCCAATTTATTTTCTTATTTTCTCAAAATTTACAACAAAAAAAACAAAATTGTATATTTATATACATTAAAGTAGGACACATGACACAAAACATAAGACATACTTGGTTATGATAATGAATTAAACTAATTCACACATCTACAAAATAATAATCTCCTCTCACACCAGCTACTCAACATGTCTATAGATACATCATCAGTTTCTATCAAGGCACAAAATTGGTCTAAAGCATAACACACCATCGATTTTACAAACACCATGTCACCTTCTTATATTAAACTCAAATATACATTTCAACAACACAACAACCACAATTCTACTAAAAAAAAGCATTCTACTCATAACATACATCGATTATAGAATCCAAAATTTATATAACTTTTCAAAAAGAGTTTCACCATTGAGATAATTCTTTTAAAAACTTTGTTTTTTTTTCTCATCTCCTTCTCTTTCTCAATTAGTAGGCATTTTATCATTTGAACTTTTTTTTTATTCGTACCATTATAAATCACTAATAAGTTCTTAAAATCTAAAACTCTAACATCAAGTTAAACTCTAATGAGTTCATAATATCATAAGAAGTAAATCAATCATTTCAAACAAATATACCGACGCCTTCACGATTCAATATTCATTCCAGCACCTCTAAACCAACATTACAACAACTCTTTTTGATTTTCTTACAAATAAGATCTAGTAAAATATGGTGTAAATTTTCAGCTATATTAAACATTAAATAAAATCAGTAGTATAAAATTATACTTATTTTATAAATCAACAAAAATCCAACTCAATTTAATTCTTTAAAATAAATCAACAATGATTCAAACATAAAATATTTCCTTTTATAAAATAAATCAACTTTAACGCATTTACGTTTTGTTTTCTAAAAGGTCTAACTTTAAAATTCAACCAACTTTGAATATTCAAAAATTACTATTGTTAACAATATGAATTTCATACTATTTAAAATCACGACGACGAACGTTCTAAATTGTTTTCAAAAGTAATATCATAACTTTAATCATCTAGATACAACCATCAACACTTTCAAGTGATTTAAAGTTAACATTCTCAATTTAAAATTGATTTTTTTTTCACACAAGCCAACTTAAAATCAAAATAAATTTTTTTTAGTCAAAATTAAAACTTTAAACATAAGAGACATATTTCCTATCTAACTCAAAGTTTAGAACGAAACATCTTTTTTTCTCTAAATTGAGTTTCTACAAAAATAATAATAATTTGTACCCAGTCAAAGTAAATACTTGAAGTTTTAAACATATAGTTCATATGGAAATCAATGTTTCAATCAATTAGTTATTATATCAAACACTTTAAATAGATTCATATCAAGCCTAAATATTTTAAATTGATTAAGGGTGAAAATGGAACTTTAAAACAACTAACAGGTGAGGTCTGACATTCGATAACTAAGATTACATGAATGAGATTAATAACTTCAAACACACATATGGTCAATAAAAATTATTATTTCCAACTATTCACATAAAACAAGAGTGCAAAAATCATAGTTCGGTAGACAAGTAACAAGCAACAAAATCATTCAACAACTAATTTCAGGGTTTATTTACTCACTTAGATAAGAACTTAGAATTTATAACACAAACAGAGTAAGCAAATAATAAACAGTGAATTAGTAACTTCAAAAATATATATAATTATACAAAAGCATATAACACTTAACACAATAATATAACGGGAAAAACATGATAGTGCAAATAATTATTACACAAGAAAACACAATTGACACGACTGACATTCGACTAACACTGAATCGACATTCAATTCACTCGGCCTGATTGAACATACCTTATCTGATACCACTAATGTGACACTCTAAACCCAAAATAATATATAGTAATTTATACAAAAAAAATTAACTTTAATTCCAAAAATTTACAATTAACTATAAGGTTTTCATACAAAAAGTTTTTTCTAATTAAAAAAATAAAAATACAATTTATGACTCTCATTCCCGGTATAACCTATCAGAGCGGGGCTTCTCCCAAACTTGAACTTCAAGACTCATTAACCTATTTTGAAATCATGTTAATAGTATGATATATGTAAGGAGAACACACAATTAATCATAAATAAACTGTATCAATACACAAACATTCTTCAAGGAAAAACATAACATTATAAAGTCAAAACCACTCAAGAAAAATCAATACATTTCATTATAATATCAAATCATCTAAGAAATTTTTTTATCGCACACAACACATATTAATCACAAGAAAATGTGATGTTAGGCATGCGCTTAGACTCTACCTCACAATGTGGTACCATTCTAACTTTAAAGTACTTGATTAGGAGGCTTGATACTATGCCACCATCCCAGTGGACGGACAATCCAAATTTTCCATCAAACTTAACAACTCGAAAACATAACATCATACAGCAAAATCCTTTTTGAAGTACACATACATAAGTTTAATGTTAAGTGCAAATGTATTCCCAACCCGATGTCACTATCAGAGCGGGAATTCCCAAAATAAAATATGCTCAAAATAACTTGAACAAAATGCATATAATAAGACTCTTCAAGATAGGATGACTTTCGCCACTTTGATGGTACTAGTCATCACCTGTAGTTTGCAGCTCGTCTGCGCCCATCGCAAACGCGAAACACAAACAACGAAGGGTGAGTTTCGAAATTATGTAATAGTATAAAATACACGAGGAGAAATCGCAATTAGTCAAAACAGCACAAATAAAGAGAACATTCAAGAACATAATATCAAAGGTTAATCTAATTCAATCACAATAAAACGATTACAAGGATGAAATGCTATGCATGTTTTATGCTCTATACTTCATCATTTGGTACCATTCTACTCTGAATTACTTAGTTAGGAGGCTTGATACTATGCCACTACAAGAGTGGACGGACAATTCATGAATAACCAAGTCCTCATAGATCTCCTTAACTCAACCCGAGACACATATACGCGACAATCGGGGTACTCTTGTGTTGCACGGTAGCTCCCGACCTTAGGGAATATACCACTAATCCACTTAGGAATTCCCCGCTAGAGGTACCCCCAAGGTCTATCAGTCTTACCTTACAGTTTGACTGTAGCCCTCCACGATCAAGCTCATTCAGTTGTACTTCCCCGAATCACTAGGTTTGTTAGACCCTCCCCATATGATGACAAAATAAGGCTTATTCAGTGTTACTTCCCCGAATCACTAGGTTTGTCAAACCCTCCCTCAATTGGTAGTGGGACTGTGTGGAGGCGGTACTTATCCCTCAGGTACCGGGCTCGAATCCCACAGAAGGCAAAAACTCGCTATTTCCACTAGGTGGATAGGGAGTGAGAAGGTCGTGAGGTAGCATTGCCATTAACGGTAATGGTCGGGGTGTTACAACCGACACTGTGGCCCATCACGGTCACCATAAGCTATTAAAAGATTCCCTTTTCTTAATACTCACTTAACACTAATAATTTTTCAAACTTATCACAGAGCATACCCAAAACATATTATCCTCCATACAATTCATCACACACATATCATCATGTATGAATACATAATCACATCAATTCAATTTCCACAAAATCCACACATAAATCACATCAATTCAATTTCCACAAAATCTACACATAAATCATATCAATTCAATTTCCACAAGATCCACACATAAATCATATTAATTCAATTTCCACAAAATTCACACATAAATCACATCAATTCAATTTCCACAAAAATCCACACATAAATCATATCAATTCAATTTCCACAAAATCCACACATATATCATATCAATTCAATTTCCACAAAATCCACACATATAGGGTCCTATATGCAAAATAAAAATTTGGAAGGAGCCCTTACCTTCGTTATCGCTTTTTCAACAGTTTTCGCTACCGCGATTAATTACGGTGAAAAATTTCGCTCGCGTCGTCATCTCAAAAGTTCACTCACTAGCACCGTAGTGTAGACATAAGTATCATTCCCTTCTGTCACTTCTCGAATGGAAGCTTAGAGGTAGAAGAAAATTGGAGATTTGTGTTTGTGGGTTTTTGTTTTCTTTTCTTCCAACACTTGGTTTTTGAAACAGCAAGAAGAAGAAAGAAGAAGGCGACGAGCAGCAAGGAGAAAATGTTTCTTCTTTTTCTAACACAAGTGTTTTTTTTTAAGCCAAAGAAGAAAGTGTTTCTTCTCCCCCCGTTCTTACTTCTTCTTCTTCTTTTTCTTGAGTGGCCTCAGTGCCATATTACAAGTGGTAGTCGCAAGACTGCCATATTGAGGGTGTAATTCTAGAACGGTTTTCTACGGTGCAGTAGAACTCCGATACAGTGATCTGGGTTGTTTTATCCTGGGGACTTCGTGGTTGATAGTATGCCTTGCACCTTTTGGGCAGTGCCTCGAAACGTCTTAAAGAGAGCGACCTAGTTCGCGACTCAACCCAGTAATATTTTCGGTGGTATAAATTGGTTTTTCAAATTTTTTCGAAAATTAAAAACCTGGTAAAGAACCATGGCTTTAGACAATCGTAAAAGAGTTTGATGTCGAACACATGAAGCTCTTCCGACCTGAAAAAACCTAAGGAAGAAAATTACAAGTCTATGTAAATTTCTTTAGTTTAAAAAATATAGTTTAACAACGTGAAAGAGTGGTTGTGTGTCCCCTGTTACGAAGGGATAAACAACATTTGCCAAATCCTCTCAATCAAATGCAACAATTACCTAACATAGCTTTAAACATGCAATTATGCAACAAATTAGGCTCCCTTATTTGTAACTCTATATTAATAAAGATGAAATACTGCTTTTAGTGGGTCCTACACACAAAACCTTTAAACTTTAAATTGGAAAGAAAACTGAAATTTAGCGGGTTTTTTGGTTCTCCATTTTACTATTGTGGAAGCTTTTGATTTTCTAAAAACCCTTTGTCGTGAAGAGATAAAGAAAGAAACCCTACCGCCGTCGAAAACCCTTCTTTCGATGTCCATCGGTTTCTACATCCCTTCTTCCACAGTAAGTTTCTTCTTCTATCTCTCACTGTACTAGTAGGGTTTTTTAGTTCTGACGTGATTATCCTATATCCCATAATTTGACTTTTATCACCCCACAAATATAAGAAAATGCCATAATTGCTCTCGTATAAATATTAAAATTTATCATTCACATCGTTTTAGTTTTTCGGTACAAAAGTGAGTATTAAATTTTTCTATTTTAACAAAAAGAATTTTAAAATTTTCGGTATAGAAGATACACTCCGGAATTTTTTTCTCAAGTTTTCTCGTAAATAATTTTTACTCCGGAAAACTTTTTTCGAGTTTTTCGGTACAGATGTCTTTACAGAAAAACTTAAAACAAGTTTTTTGAAAAACTTTTTTTAACATTTCCGTAATACAACTCACTACTGGAATTCTTTTTTTAAGTTTTTCGGGAAACTGGAAACCACAAGTTTTCTGAAACGTTTTTTAAATTCTATTTTTCTTATTTTTTTTTTATTCTTTTGTTATTTATTTAATTATTTTGTTTTATTTTTTTTTATTCTTTTGTTATTTATTTAATTCTTTTTTTTTTACTCTTTTTTTTTTTGCACAGGGTGCAGGTGCTAGAGGAAGAGACGACAAGATAGTACGAACAACATGTGACCTTGATACTTTATCATCTACGGTAGATGCTTCGGAAAGGATTTGACCGGCGGTATCCTGGAGGAGGCGACGAATTATAGTGGAAGATGATACGAGGGAGAGCAGGGTCATATATCTATCCTGGAGGCTGATATTGCTATACATGAGGAGGAGGAACAGGCTATAGTACATGAGAAGGAGGAGCAGGATGTAGTACATGAGGACCATATGCAGGGACCTATACAATAGGAGGGATCTGCACAGCAGGAGCGTGAGCTGACACGGTATCTTAGAGGACCATATGATCTGTCCGTCCTTACACGATATCAGCATCATGTTTCAACAAGATTGTGGTTTGGTCAAGTATGTTAACTTAATTATTATTTACGGTGCATTAAAAATATTTAAATAAATTATTATTTTTGTTCTATATTTAATTTTCAAAGTCATATTTTATTTGTATGCAGGAGCAACCAATGCTGAAAATAGTTGATCATAGAAAGAAACTCTAATAATTTACTCCGCAAGTACTCCCGCGAATTATAGAGACGTGGGTGAATTTGTCTGGATTAGCCCCATTACAATGGGGTAGTATGAAGCTGATAGGCAACAACCTAATTGCTGCATTTGTGGAAAGATGGCACTCCGATACCTCATCATTTCACATGTCATTTGGTGAAATGACGATTACTTTGGATGATGTTGCCAATCTATTAGGCATTCATATCAAGGGTGAGTTCTACAGTCCACCACCCGACCTAGATAAAGTAATGATATGTAATCTTGTCATAACTTTATTAGTGGTGCTTGCTTAAGAGATATGAGAGGAAACTAGAAAGACAATGGGTGCTCACTATAGGTTGGATTGGATGAAAGAGGTCTTCAAAAAACAGTGTGTAGCAGAGAGATTTGATTGTACTACTAGGGCGTATTTGTTGAATTTGGTAGGGAGTACTATTTTCGCAAATAAGAGTCATACATTAGTCGATGTGAAGTACCTTCCCCAATTCAAAGATTTGGAAGGTATCGGTAGATACGCCCAAAGTACTACTGCACTCGTAGTCCTTTATGACTACCTCTCAGATGTCAGCTGTTACGGCATCAAACAATTGGGTGGATATATGTCTCTAATACATGTATTAAATATGTATGATTATTATTAATTGTGATGCTTATTCTTTTGTTTTGAAGTTGTGATACTTGCAAAACAGAGCAACGCATTTTTTTAACTCAAAAACAGAGCAACACATGGTTCATTCATTATTCCATAGTTTTTCTTTCATTTAATTATTTTATTCAATTTTTAGGTTACTTCATTTGGGAAGTTTGATCAAACATGTCATCTTCAAATGTTGATTGGAAGCCAAGGGTTTGTATGAAATTTGACAATATAGATGTGGCTTATCAATTTTGGCTTTCATATAGTGCACATGTTGGTTTTGGAGTTAGAAAACGTTATGTGAACAAGAATAAAGACATCACTATATCATCATGTAGGTTTGTTTGTTCCAAGGAAGGGGTACGAAAAATAGACAAGAGATAGACTTTTGTTAACATCCATAGAGTCGAGACTAGAACGGATTGCAAAGCAAGGATTTCACTTGTATACAAAAATGGAATTTTGTAGAGGATCATAATCATCCTCTACAACTTCCAGAGACAACACACATGCTTGCATCAGATAGAAAGATAACTGAAGTCCAAGCATATGAGATTGATTTGGCTGATGATTTTGGACTAAGGCAAAAATCAACTTTTCAACTTATGAGCACACATGCAGGACATAGATCTAATATTGGATTTACACAGTTGGATGTAAATAATTACCTCAGTGCAAGAAGACAAAGAAGTATGATGTACGGCGATGTTGGTTGTCTTTCACAATATTTCAACGACAATTGTTGGAGAATCCGTCTTTTTTCACGCATACCAAATGGGTATAGAAGAACAAATCACAAATGTGTATTGGTGTGATGCAAATATGGTGTTGGATTACAGGTATTTTGGCGACGTTGTGTCATTGGACACTGCATATTGTACCAATCATGCTAATAGACCGCTTGCTTTGTTTTTCGGTTTCAACCACTATAGAGGTTCGATCATTTTTGGTGCATCATTATTGTATGATGAGACAATTGAGTCATTTAAGTGGTTGTTTGAAACATTCTTACAAGCACACAACCACAAAAAATCAAGGATTGTTTTCACTGACCAAGATCAAGCAATGGTCAGGGCACTGGCTGAAGTGATGCCCGAGACTCACCATGGTTTATGCACATGGCACTTGTTGCAAAATGGAATTAAACACCTTGGGGACTTAATGAAGAGAGGAAGTTATCTTTTAAAAGATTTCAAGAAATGCATATATGATATTGACATTGAAGCAGATTTTGAGACTGCTTGGACAAACTTGTTACATGAAGGATGCATTCACTCTTGCCATGCAGAGTACCCAACTAAGTGAAAGTTTGAATGCTCACTTCAAATCTGGTATGAAACCAAATGTGGATATTATACAATTTTTCAAGCACTTTGAATGGGTTGTTGAGGAGAAGAGAAGCAACGGGTTGAGTTGTGATGAGTCCTCACATAAGCTTGCAAGGTTAAGATATGAGTTGTCACCAATAATGATACAAATGGGAAATGTATACACGCACGTTGTATTTGAGTTGTTTCAAAACGAGTTTAAGTTATTCTTAACTTTATCGATATTAGAGAGAAACGAGTCTCACTCTTTATATGAATACGTCATCACTATGGTCAACCATGAAGGATTTTGGAGAGTGTCAATTGATTGTGCTTCAACCTCTATTACTTGTATTTGTCGAAAGTTTGAGACATTTGGCATACTTTGTTCACATGCATTGAAAGTGTTTGAAGCAAATGATGTGAAGGTCATTCCTGAGAAGAATATTTTAAGAAGGTGAACAAGAGAAGCTTGTTGTGGCATTGTGCAAGATTTTAAGGGAAAAAAAGTTGAAGGAGATCCAAAATTACCTCGAACACGAAAGTTTAGAAAAATTGTCTCTAAATTCCTTAGAGTGGCGGTCCAGGCATCGCCTTGTGAAGAACACCTTAAGATTGTTGATAATTATGTAGATGTCATGTGTAAGAAAATAATGAAATGTCGCTCACAAGTCAAAGACAATGACATTAATGAGAACCCGACATTTGTGAGTAATAATGTTATGCAACCAACGGGATTCAAGAAATGGTCTGACTTAAAGAGACACATGCACAAGCGTCCTAAGAGTTTTATTGAAAAGAAAAAAGCTCTGTCTAAAAGGAAACCACGTAGTCAAGTATCTCAGGTATATAAGTTAATATATAGATCACTTTTTTAATTTTACATGCATTATGCTTGGTTTTAATTTAAAAAAATCATTTTAGGATAAACTAGGAGCAAGTCACATGCTCAATGAAGTATCGTGTTCGGCACCTCCAACTTATGAGCCTCCACAAACACAAAAGGATCAATTCAGGTTCACAACATTTTTTATGGGTATTTTGTTTGTGTTTGAAAATGGACTATACTTTCTTTTAAAGTTATTATAATGTTAATTAGTTTTTATTATTATGTAGGCACCCCTTGATGAGACAAATATTTCAACATTATACTTATTGGGAGTGATAGACACTAAGTAATACTTTTGGTATATTAATGTTGTTAATAAGTTAGTGTTTACTATTTTTTGGTACAATACTTATCAATTGATGAATTTAGAGTTGTAAGGATTTAGTTCATGATGATATGTTGTGTAAAGAATTGGAAGTTGTAACACATATGCTCTATATCTATTTTGCTTTATATTGTGTATCCTGCATAATTTTGCTTTAATGCTCACTGAATATCATTGTTGCATTATTGTGTTATGGTGCAAATCTATTTTGCTTTTTATGAATCATTTAATTAAATTGACAAAAAAATTGTAATGAAACAAAGATACTCAATTCATTATATTTAAAAAAAGCTACAAACTTATAACGAAAAAGAAATATTTTACAACAGAACAAGCGGTGTTGAATTCAATATCAAAGTATCAAATTCTTTTGAATGGTGTTGATATCTCTTTGCCTATGTGTTATCAAATTCTGCAATGTATTAATGTCTCATTTCCTTTGTATTGTCAAATTCATGTCTACCAAATCTTGCATAATGTCTCTTTTCCTTTTTGTTCTCTTCAGTATTGCTTTGAATTAGTCTATCAATCCAATAAGTATCATTGCAAAGCTTCATTAGTGTTGACATAGAAGCAACAGTTTGGAAATAAAAAACATGTGTCTAGTGGACTTTACTACAAAACTCTATTTCTATGTTGAAGCTTGATCACAAGGGAATCTTCATTGTTGAACTATAATGCATCCTGCAAAGAGGTTATTGATTAAATTTAGTATTGTGCACAAACAACTTCATAGCATTAAAACTACAACCACATCAGGCTCAATTTAGCATAGAAAAAACATGTGTCTAATCAAGCATTTTACACCAAAAATATATTGGGGTCTAGTAAAAGTTGAACCAATTCAAATATGATCCAATCTACTAAACAAATAGCAAAAATATCATCCAAAGAAACAAGCCCAAAAAATTACACAATGCACATTAAGCAAATTAAATATTTCTCACAAGAAATTTCTTTTTAAATATATGAAAGAAAACAAACACTACAATTTAAAAGATTTAGATCATAGTTGTTACATCTTCAACAAGGATTACTTGTTGCAATTAGAAAGAACAATAAATACCTCTCATAAGGGATGACTTGTTACATCAACACAAGTAGAGGCTGTCGAATTTAACTGTAATCACAACAATTTGAAAAATTTGCATCAACGCTAGTATAAACTTTATGCTTTGTTGATACCCGTAAACCGGAACATTGACTACGACGGAACAACAATGGAGATACGACGGGACTGCGACAGGACAACGTTGGAGTTGTAGCAGCGTAGAGGTGCAGTGGATGAATCGCTTGGTGTCCATTTATAATCAATATCCAACTCAAAAACTGCATTATGGTAATATGATGGCCGGAAATGCATCTCAGAGAACAGAAAAATCAAAGTTAGTTCTCTGATAAAATCAAGTCATTATATTAAATATTTCAATGTACTAGTCACACAAAAAACTAATATTTACCACTTCATTATATGCAAACATATTTAATACTTGTTATAAAAGTAAAATAAAGAAATAGAACTTGTTACCAACAGTAAATAATAATGGAAAGGTTAAAGAAAATAAAATTAACATAATGTGCAACTTTTTCCCCTCTATCTAGTTAAAAAATAACTTATAATACAAGGCGCACAATCATATGATTAGTCTAAAACAACAGGTCGGGGCAGGTTTTACGAATCATGTAAGAATTATGGCAGAAATCAAGTACTACTATTTTTTTATGCAACGAATACATGTAAACTACAAGTTTAGTAGAACCAGCACTAGCTAGCCCAATAACCCAATACTATAACAGGGACAACTCACTTATCCATATACAGGAAAAATGAATAGCAAAACAATTAACACTATCTCAGTAAACAGACATAAAATTTCAATCAAATCAAATTTTTATACATATTTTGACTTGCAGTAGCATCGATGGCCAAAACAAAACATAATCCTTATGCTTCTCTTTATTAAAGAGGATAACACACCATTACCAAATGATAATACAGATAATCGAATCTAATTTGTCCTAAACCATGTCGACAACTCAGGAAATAACTTTCAAGTGCCCAAACATATGACCTTTGCAGACATAGTATGAATTTAAAATTCAATGGGACTAACAAAATCACTAAACAAAAAGTAGCAGCATACAACTGAAAAACATAGTTCTACAAAGGGGTAATCGACGAGATATAACAAACAAATCATATGAACATTTTAGATAACACTCTAACATTTAAAAGGAATCAACAATTTAAAGAAAAAGACATACTCTCCTTCTTTCTTACCTTATCAGTGATAGAGGAAAAACCCTTAAGCAGCAATCTATCCCAAATAAAGAAATAATCAACAGTTTCAAAAATAATCTGCATCAAATCAAACGGACAACAATTATAATACAACTCCCAACAATTCATAATGTAGGTGGGAGGCGGTCAACATATGGATGGAATTAAGAATTTTGGGGTTGCTTCTCTATTTTGAGTGTAGGTGTGCTTACGTTTACGGGAGATGTGTGAACGATTCATTCGATTGACCCTCGATGGTAGTGCATGAGAAGATGGCGACGTACGACTGACGGAGGTGTGAGGGACGACGACGACACGTGGGTCACACGCGGTGGATTGCAAGAAGAAGAATAGTGAATATGTTTTTAAGTTTTGTGTAAAAATAAATAAATTTTAAATAATGAATACGTGACTTGTTTTGGAACGTTAGATTAAACAAACGCATGAGATTGCCTCAAAGGTATGGTGCAGTTCCCGCCATAAAGGTAGACAATCTTGTTCCCATCATTGACCCTATGTTTAAAAACTATATAAATAAGAGACCAAATGCCATAACAATTTGTGGATTGAGTTTGTGGCACATCTACTAAAACTAGACTTAAATAATGCAGAAAAAAAATTCTAAGATTGTACAAGAGAAGTTATGGGAGTGTAACTATCACAAATGAATGAATTACTTTTAAATTTTAATAATAAAGATAAATTATCTTTAATTATTTTTATCAATTTCTCTAACTTATTTTTTTACTCATCCAAACAATATCACATTTTTATCAAACCTCTCTTCTATTTCTCTTCTCTCTTTTTAATTTCTCTCTATCCTATTTCTTTGAGCATCCAAACATTTTATGATTCTAATTTTTATTGTTATTTATAAAAAAAAAATATGTAGAATGTGAAAAAAATTATAAAAAAAAGTAATTTATTTTTAAAAATATATTTAGTTTACTAAATATATATTGTTTATCTTTCGTCGTTAAACTATGATTTTCTCTCATAATTGAACAAGACTCTGCTTATGGTTTTCTATACGAATGTCAATACGAGGAATTTATCTTTAGTTGATGAAAAGCAAAAAAAAAAATTTGATCAAATTTTATTTACCTTTCTGCTGAACTCAAATATAGGTTAGTAATGTCTCGTAGCGTGAATGTTCTTGTCTAGGATTTACCATAACTGAACTTAGATACATGTGGTGGTTAGTATGATCCAAATATATATGTCACCATAAAGGATAAATGAATGTACACCTTTGATTTAATACTAAATAAATTTAATGGTCAAGATTATTATGAATAGGTGACTTATTTGTCAAGCAAATCATATTTTTACTTAGACCCCAAAATATAATATCTATTAGACCTCAATATATATATATATGACAAATTACCATAATTCTAATTAAAATAACTTTTTTACCTATATTAAATAAAGTAGATACTAATTAAATTTATTTTATAATAAATAATGAATTCATATATTATTATATTTATATTTACTTAATCTTTTTCTAAGTTCTTAGCTATTCTTGTTACATTCTCTACTAAAAAATGTCACCTACCTCATGTCAAAAATTATTTATAAGACTTATTTATAATTTCTCCTTCTCTAGTTATAAAACCCTCTTTAACTTTTTACTTGTCCTATAAGCACTTTACAAAATTCAATCAGCACTAAAAATTCTAATTTTGATTATTCAATAGTTTGATATAGTTTAATTATACAAATAATTACTTAACAAATTTTATTTTTGATGATCCAACCGTTCAATATTAACTAATTAATTAGATTGAATATGACTTATAAATTCTAATTTGTTGACTGAATGGTTAGATCTAACTTAATTACACTAACAATTATTTATAAATTCTAATTTATAAGAACTAACAATTCAATCTTAACTAATTAGACCGACTAAGACTTATGAATTATAATTTCAATGATTCAACGGTTCAATATAACATAATTATATAAATAATGACTTTGAAATTATAATTTTGACGATCCAACAATTCAATATAACCTAATTAGATTGAATTGTTGGATCATTAGACTGAATCGTTGAATCATCAAAATTATAATTTCTAAGTTCTAGTCAGTCTAATTAGTTAAAATTGAATAGTTAAATCATCAAAATTAAAATCTCTAAGTCATTGTATGTGTAATTAGGTTAAGTTGAACTGTTAAATCATCGAAAATAAAATTTATAAGTTATTGTCGCAGCCTAAAATTTCGAGTTTTTCTCGAATTCAATGGAGTCGCCACCAAAGTTTATTTTAAAATAGGGAAAATATTGGAAAACCCTTAAAAATAAAAAATAAAAATAAAAAAAATAGTCTGTGAAACCAAATTTTGAGTTCGGGAGTCGATTATGCGTAGGGAAGGTATTAGCGCCCTACGACATCCGTAAAAAAAAACGGTTACCTATAATTAATTGTGCAAAATTAATATTAACTTAGATATATTTATTTCTCCTTTTTTTAAAATGCAAATATAATATTTTTACGAATATAATCTAATGATAAAAGTACATTTAAAATATAGACAGAAAAAAAAGTTTTTTGTTATTATGCTTGACAAGAGTGCGATCTTGCTCCTACGTATCTCCCGGTGCGATGGAGAAATCAAAGCTACGTAGTTCTTGGGTAGAGAAAACGGATGTCTTGGTTGCTTTTAAAGAAATTGTGTTTTGTTGTTGATAAAAAAAGTTTTTGAAAAAATTGAATTTGTTTGATTTGAATAATATTTTAAAACGCAAGTTTTAAGACTATTTAGTCTACAACTCGTGTCTCAAAAAATTTAAAGAGTAAAAAGATGTCACATCTAATTTAATCCTTTTAAGAATATTTTATCATTTTTGGTTTTAAATATTAAGTTTTAAAATTGTCAAGTAACTGGTATCTCGAAAAATTTAAGGAGTAAAAAGATGTCGCATCTAATTTAATCCTTTTAAGAATATTTATTATTTTTGGTTTAGATACGAAGCTTTAAAAATGTCAAATAGTACAACTGGTATCTCGAAAAATTTAAGGAGTAAAAAGATGTCGCATCTAATTTAATCCTTTTAAGAATATTTATTATTTTTTTGTTTAGATATGAAGCTTTAAAAATGTCAAATAGTATAATTTGTGTATTAAAATTTTAAGTGGTAAAAAGATGTCACATCTAATTTAACTCTTTTAAGAATATTTTATCATTGCTTTCTTTTTTTAAAAAAAAAAAATAGATACTAAAGTTTAAGTGATTCTTCGAAATATTTTACAATTTAATAAGTGAGGAAACATAATTCGTTTTAAAATTAAATACCACAACCCAAAGAGAAAAATATGTTATAATATAAAATAAATGATATTTATCGCTAATTAATTATGTTCATAATTATTTACATTAAACAAAATTATTTATATTAAATGGAAAAAATATGATTTATTAGTTAAATAAAATAAACATATGAAGCAATAATTATTAGCTAACTTAGGTACAGAGCCAGAAGTATAGGATCTGACCAAACAATTTTCAAATGTAAGAAAGCTATTATACCCTCTGAACAAACGGTTTTACGACGCACACATTCACATTTAACATTCACAAACGCAAAATCCAATCTAATCCCAAACAAAACACCTTTTACACAACACATTTTAACATTCACAAATGCAAAATCCAAATCTAATCCCAAACAAAACACCTTTTGCACAACACATTTTAACATTCACAAATGCAAAATCCCAAGCAAATCCCAACCAAAACCACCGTTTACACAACATCCCAAAACCACCGTTTACACAACACATTTTAACATTCACATTTTAACATTCACAAATGCAAAATCCCAGCCAAATCTCAACCAGAACCAACGTTTACACAACACATTTTAACATTCACATTTTAACATTCACAAATGCAAAATCCCAGTCAAATCTCAACCAGAACCAACGTTTACACAACACATTTTAACATTCACATTTTAACATTCACAAATGCAAAATCCCAATCAAATCCCAAACAAACCACAAAACCCAACCAAACCACTGTTTACACAAACCCAGACAAAATTTACACAAAGCCATACAAAATGTAAACCCAGATAAAATTTACACAAAGGCAGACGAAATCTCATATTTCTAGTTTCAAATCTTAGTTTCTAAAATTTACATACTTCAATAGTGTACAGTTTAAATGAGAAAATACATGCCTTTCCGGATGCCGATGAAGATCGATGCCGGTGAAGATCGATGCCGGTGAAGATCGAGGCGATTGTTAAGATGGGGTGTTGTTAAAATGGGTTTGAATGTGTTTATGGGTATGGATTTTCTTCTCTTTTGATTTTTTGTGTTCTGTTGAAAAAAACTCTCCCTTCTATCACTCTTGAATTTTCTCTTCCAAAAAATCCTCCCTTTTACCAGATTTTTGTGTCAATTTATAGATTAAAAGATTAATACTTGTGTCCACAAGATAAACTCAAACTCTAGTTTGTAGGATGTAGTGATTTTGAAAGAGGCGTGTGGTTGACTGGTTGCGTGTTGAGACTCATATTGAAATGAAAATGACTAGGGCGTATTGCAGAAAATGGGTAGGGCGTGTTGCAGAAAGAGACGTGGTGTTGAAATGAAACGGACAAGGCTTGAGGCGTGGTATTGAAACGGGCAAGAAAAAATCAAGAAAATAAAATAATTTTAAATAAAATAATAAAATAAAATGAAAATAAATATAAATTAAATGAAATTAAATGAAAGTAAAATAAATGAAATAAAATGAAGTTAAACGGTACAATAAAATAAAAATGAAAATTATATGCATATTTTTAGAGTTATTTTTAGTTAATCGGACAAAATTGAGGTATTATAGCTGCCCCTATTTAATTATTTTTACTAGTAAAAGATAATTAAATATAAAGACCTAAATTTTGTATAAATTATAAAAAAGTAAATTAATTTCGAAAACAAAAATAATTTGATATATAAGGTAAAAAAAAAGTTAGTGATTGGCAAAATGAAGTTTCGACATAAATAAAAACATGATCGTCTTCGGATTGGATACTGATGCGTAGATCGATGTAAATAAAATGATCGTCTTCGGATTGATTACCGATGCGTAGATCGACATAAATAAAATGATGATGTAAATAAAATGATCGGATTGGATACCTATGCGTAGATCGACATTAATAAAATGATGATGTAAATAAAATGATCAAAGAAAGATAAATTTGTTTTTTTTTGTTAAATATATATATATATATATATATATATATATATACACATATATAAATTAATTAATTAAATAAAAAATAAATAAAAAAAATAAAAATAAAAAAATAAAAGAGAAACATGTTTTGGTAATTGCAATGCAAACGTATATAATGAACAATGTGACACAAAAGTTGTTGAGTATAAATAAAGTATAAATATAAGATATGCATGACTCATTCATTATGCATTGCACAAGATTCTTGAGTACATTTAAAATATGAATGAAGATGCATAGATCATGTGTGACCACATGGAAAATGTAAGATGTATGCAATGTAAGTAAATTCTTTTAACAATATTTATGGTTCCCCGATCCTTACGCGACTTTATACGCCTACAAGATTCAATAGATCAATGGAGATAACAATCGTTCTTTGTGTGATGACTCTAGTATATCTTGTATGACTTCCCCCTTATTCGAGGCGAATGTATTGTTTAAAATAAATACTTTTTTTTTATACCCCATATATGTTAAGAATCTATCGAGTTCTCGTGTATATATTTTTCAAGTGTCAAAATAATTAAAATGTTTTTATTTTATTTTATTTTATATTTACACACATTTCAGATTCCAAAAATTTATTATCATAAAATAACATTTAAAAAAAAAAAAAAACATGAGGCTGAATCAACTTAGAAAGAGGGTAATGTATAGCATCGAATGACAAGATTGGAAAATGTACATTCATTACTTTGAGAATAATACAATTGAACTAAAGGTTACAATGTAGAGATGAATGTGTTTAGCTTTAGTTGGAGAGATAACAACACTAGTCATTCCTGTAATTTAGAACTTCTAAGAATAATAAAATACCCCAGTTTGAACCACTTGATCTTTTTGTTATCCCTAACTTTTGCATGGACCGCTCTTTCAAGTTTTCAATCCATCGGGATGCTCTAATTTTTTGCCTAGGTCGCCTTTTCAGGTTTTCATCCTAGCGAGCCCAATTTTTCAATTTTTTTTTTATAAATTTTTTCAAGCATAATACTTTTTGACTGCATCTGAGTTTACTGGAAGTGGAAGCTCATCTCCATCCATTTCTGCAAGTATTAGAGCTCCCCCAGAGAAAGCTTTTTTCACAACATATGGTCCCTCATAATTCGGGGTCCATTTTCGACGAGAATCCCTTTTGATGGGCAATATTTTCTTTAACACTAAGTCTCCTTCTTGAAACTCTCGAGGATGAACTTTTTTCTCATATGCTTTTTTAAGTCTTCTTTGATATAGCTGGCCATGGCATAGAGCTATCATTCTCTTCTCTTCTATGAAATTCAATTGGTCATATCTTGATTGAACCCACTTTGCCTCTTCTAGTTTTGTTTCCATCAGGACTTTGATCGAGGGAATTTCAACTTCAATGGGAAGTACCGCTTCCATTCCATACACCAATGAGAAAGGAGTTGCCCCTGTCGAGGTGCGAACAGAGGTTCTATAACCATGTAATGCAAAGGGAAGCATTTCATACAGGGGTTCTACAGCCCCTTTTGTATGATCTTTTTGATATTTTTATTTGCCGCTTCTACAGCCCCATTCATTTTCGGACAATATGGAGAAGAATTATGGTGCTGAATTTTGAAATTATCACACAACTCCTTCATCATTTTGTTATTCAGATTGGTCGCATTGTCAGTGATTATCTTATTTGGCAAGCCATATCGACAAATCAATTCTCTTTTGATGAATCTGACAACCACACTTCTCGTCACATTGGCATAAGAAGCGGCTTCAACCCATTTTGTGAAGTAATCAATAGCTACTAGGATAAATCGGTGCCCATTTGAAGCTTTAGACTCGATGAGTCCAATAACATCCATCCCCCACATTGAAAACGGCCATGGTGATGTTAAAACGTTCAGAGAGGTGGGCGGTACATGTACTTTGTCAGCATAGATTTGACATTTATGACATTTCTTTACGTAACGACTTCAATTGGACTCCATGGTCAACCAATAGTAGCCAGCCCTTAAGATTTTTCTCGCCATAGCGTGCCCATTTGCATGAGTTCCGAAAGAACCTTCATGAACCTGTTGAATGATTTTCTCTACTTCCGCTTGGTCCACGCATCTGAGGAGAACCATATCATGATTTCTCTTGTAAAGCACCTCACCATTTAAGAAGAAGTTCATTGACAACCTCCTTAAAACCCTTTTGTCGTTCTCTGAAATACCCAATGGATATTCTTTATTCTTGACATAGGATTTGATATCATGAAACCATGGCTTTCCGTCGGACTCTTCTTCTATTGATAAACAATATGCAGGTTTATCCCTTTGTTGAATTTTTATTACTGGCATGTCCTGGCAGGTGCTTATTTTGAACATTGACGACAATGTGGCCAGGGCATCAGCTAATTGGTTTTCTTCTCGAGGGATATGGTGAAAAGTAATCTTCTCGAATTGTTCTGTCAATTCTTTGATATGGGTTTGATACGGAATCAATTTGGAGTCTCGCGTTTCCCACTCTCCTTTCGTTTGATGGATGACTAACAATGAGTCTCCATATACCTCGAGAATTTTTGCTTTTGATTCAATAGCAGCTTTAATGCCCATAACACATGCCTCGTATTCTACAATATTGTTTGTGCAGTCAAAACACAACCTAGCAGTGAATGGAGTTAACTGGTTCTCTATGGAAATCAAAATGGCTCCAATTCCATGTCCTAACGCGTTAGAAGCACCATCAAACACCAATGTCCATTTTTCTCTATCAGATGATTCAGTCTCTTCAAATAAAGTCATTATGCCTTCATCGGGGAATTCACACTGCATTGATTGATAATCTTCTACAGGTTGTTGGGCCAAGTACTCTGTCAGGGCGCTTCCCTTGATAGCTTTTTGTGTAACATATACCAAAT
The DNA here is from genome assembly GCA_037974735.1 of Cicer chorassanicum. Taxonomy (NCBI): domain Eukaryota; kingdom Viridiplantae; phylum Streptophyta; class Magnoliopsida; order Fabales; family Fabaceae; genus Cicer; species Cicer chorassanicum. Next base: position 73,913,656 of record JBBPBP010009779.1, read on the forward strand.
CGTATTCTGATAACAACATCTGCCAACGAGCAATCCTTCTAGTAAGAGCAGGTTTCTCAAAGATGTATTTAATTGGGTCCATTTTAGACACCAACCAAGTTGTATGACACAACATGTATTGCCTCAACCGACGAGCAGCCCATGCTAATGCACAACATGTTTGTTCAAGCAGTGAATACCGTGTTTCACAGTTGGTGAACTTTTTGCTCAAATAATAAATAGCATGTTCTTTCTTACCAGATTCGTCATGCTGCCCCAATACACAACCCATTGACTCGTCAAGTACTGTTAAGTACATAATAAGTGGTTTCCCAGGAACAGGAGGCACTAAGATTGGAGGTTTTGACAAGTACTGTTTTATCTTTTCAAAAGCTTTTTGACAATTCTCATTCCATTCAACCTTTTGGTCTTTGCGTAACAACTTGAAAATTGGCTCGCATGTAGCAATGAGATGCGATATGAACCTGGCAATGTAATTCAATCTACCCAAAAAGCCACGAACTTCTTTTTCCGTGCGTGGAGCGGGCATTTCTTGTATTGCTCTTACTTTATCTGGGGTCCACTTCTATCCCTTTTTGACTAACGATAAAACCAAGTAATTTGCCTGATCTTACACCAAAAGTGCATTTATCAGGGTTTAAACGGAGTATAAACTTTATTAGTCGCACAAATAACTTTTGAAGGTTAACAACATGGTCTTCTTCGGTTCGAGATTTGGCAATCATATCGTCCACGTAAACCTCTATCTCCTTATGCATCATGTCATGAAACAGAGTTACCATTGCTCTTTGATAGGTTGCCCCAGCATTCTTCAATCCAAATGGCATCACTTTATAACAGAAAGTCCCCTATTGTGTGATGAATGTAGTTTTCTCCATATCTTCGGGAGCCATCTTGATTTGATTATACCCTGAGAAATCATCCATGAAGGAGAAAAGAGAATATTGAGCAGTGCTATCTACTAGGACATCAATGTGAGGCAGAGGAAAATCATCTTTAGGACTAGCTTTATTTAAATCCCGATAATCAACGCACATTCGAACATTTCCATCCTTTTTTGGAACTGGGACAATATTAGAAACCCATTGAGGATATTTTGCTACTGCTAAGAAACCAGCATCAAATTGCTTCTTGACCTCTTCTATAATTTTAAGTGACATATCAGGCCTCATCCTCCTCAATTTTTGTTTAATTGGAGCACATTCGGGCTTGAGTGGTAGTTTGTGTTCAACTATGTTAGTATCTAGCCCAGGCATATCTTGGTACGACCATGCAAAGACATCCACATAATCAAATAAAAGTTTAACCAACTTTTCTCGTTCAGTTGCTTTCATAGACATTCCAATTTTAATTTCTTTCTTATCATGCTCAGTCCCTAAATTGGTCACCTCAACAGGTTCTTGATAGGGTTGGATTATCTTAGCTTCCTGTTCAATTAACCTTTCTAGTTCTGGGGGAGGCTCACAATCGTCTTCACAATCCTCATCAGTGTAATTAATTGGGCGTTCAAAATTACAAGAATGGGTTCTAGCGCTGCTATTTTCAACATATTCGTTTTCGACTCTGCATTGTTTAAATTAAGAAGAAAAAGGAAAAAGAAAATATGAATAAAGATTGCCAAAAAAAAAAAAGAAGAGAGAAAAACAAAAACAATTGAAGAATTCAAAAATGCATTTATTGATAATAAGTACGGAATTGAAATACATGCGCCCTAATTAGTTATCCTTATAGCCTTGGGCAGAGCAAAAGGAGTTAAAGTACACAATTACTTTGAACATGAATTAACAAACACGGGAAACTCGATGATCTTCCAATTGTTGAGACTGGTGTTTGGAGGACAAGGGTACACCAATTTGAGGGTATCATCATCAACATGGTCCTCTTCTTCCGCAGCAGCCACATGGTCAGCATATATTATTCCCGCGCTCTGAAATGTTTGGCGAATGTCACAAATAGAAATTCTCTGTGAATTCAATGTCTGATTTTCCAAACGAGCCATCCTACTTTCCCTTTTTTCTTGTACAGCCTTTTCTTTGTCAGCTTTAGTAGGTACATATCCCAAACCGTACCTATCGTTCTTTTCGGGTATCTCTAACAATTTTCCCAATTTAGCAAAAACTCCTCCTTCCAACATCGATTTGGTAGACTTTAAGGATGTGGTAGGCAACTTTGGTTCTTTTAAAGGAGATCCTTCACCCATGAAGACAGCATTGGCGATTTCTAATGCTTGAAAGGAAGTCTCTATGGCTTCCTCCGTGTCCTCAATGTAACCCGTAGAAGAAAGATGACTAACTATCATATCTTCTTCCCTAGATATTATCACCAGCTTATTGTTCACTATAAACTTTAGCTTTTGATGGAGAGTGGATGTTACTGCTTCAGCAGCGTGAATCCACGGTCTCCCTAAAAGGCAACTGTACGCTGGTTTAATATCCATCACTTGGAAGGTTATTTCAAAGTTATGGGGTCCGATTTGAATTGGCAGGTCAATCTCACCAACAACTTGTCTTCTGGATCCATCAAACGCTTTCACCACCAAAGCACTCGGCTTCAAACAAGCTCCATCAACAAATAGTTTTGATAGTGTTGATTTCGGCATGACATTCAACGATGAACCATTATCAACAAGCACTCGTGCAAGAATATAATCATGACACTTCACAGAGATGTGTAGTGCTTTATTATGCTCTATCCCCTCAGCCGGTAACTCACCATTGCTAAAACTCAAACCGCTACTAGCGGTAATATTACCGACAACTCCATCAAACTGGTCGACAGTGATATCATGAGTAACATGAGCCTCGTTTAAAACTTTCATCAGTGTCCTTCTATGCGCTTCAGAGTTTAATAACAAAGCAAGAACAGATATCTTGGAAGGGGTTTGATTTAGTTGATCTACCACCTTATACTCACTTTGCTTGATAAACTTCAAAAATTCGTTAGCTTCTTCTTCAAGCACCATCCTTTTGCTAGTCTCTGGTCCTTTTATAGCATGATTCGTCACTTCTTTGCCTTTTCCTCCATGGCCCTCCTTTTCCTTAGGTTGACCGGGGGCATATACTCGACCACTTCGAGTCATCCCGCCAATCCCTGAAATGTTTGTGACATTAGTACTTTTAGGTTCACAGCTATCACTCGATTGATGATTGGCCAAGTGGGAGGTAATTTCATAATTCCATGGTACAGCCTTGGTATTTTTATAAGGAAAAGGAGTTGGGGCTTGGACAATTATTGTATTGGGCCTGTGAAGAATTGGTTTGAGATTCTCTTTTCTATAGAGGATTTCCAATGGTCTTTGGAAAGATCCACTATTTTCCATGCACGACTTTATGGTCAACACATGATCATCTTTTGCACACTGGTATATCTCATCTTCAATGGCATTGACAGAGGTATCCCCATGACCCGGCAAAGGGTTACTCCCTACGTTGGGACCGTCTTCCTTGAAGGTAAGCCATTTTGCATTGATCAGTTCTTGCACTTTAGATTTTAAGGCTTGACAATCTTCGATGGAATGCCCTACGGCTCCTGCATGGTATTCACATTTGGCATTTGGGTTGTACCATTTTGGGAATGGTGGTTCCAGAGGTTTCATTGGTCTTAGGACTACCATTGAATTCTGGAGTAGGTGAGGCAACAATTGGCTATATGTGATGGGAATCGGGTCGAAACGGGTTATCTTCTTTTCTCGATTAACTGGTGGTCTGTAGTTATTCGGGATTGGATTTTGGTTCCATTGGTTTTGTTGTGAAAACGCAGCAGTTGGTGGTTGGACCAAAGGTGGTTGATAATAAGGTGGCCTTGAAGGGTGATATTGGGGGTATGGAGTTTGTGAGGTCACAGCCACATATGGATAAGGAATGTAGGGAATTTGGGGTATCGGAGGCTGAAAATTCGGAGGTCGATAAGAATTCATGGCTGGAGAATAAAAGACCCTTGGGTTTGCCATTACAGCGTTAGCATCCCCTTCTTTCTTTTTTGGGAATCCCATTTGGGGTTTCTTCACACCACTTGTTGCACACACGATCTTGCCACTCCTCATTCCACTTTCTATTCTTTCTCCTATCATGACCATGTCAGAAAAGTTTGAGGACATACTCCCAATCATCTTATCATAAAAGGGAGACTGAAGAGTATCCATAAACATACCAACCATTTCCCTTTCAGATAAAGGAGGATCTACTTGCGATGCGACTTCTCTCCACCGTTGTGCATATTCTTTGAATGTTTCATTGTCCTTTTTCGACGAATTTTGCAATTGTATCCTGTCAGGAGCTATGTCAATGTTATACCTGTAATGTTTCAGGAAGGCATCAGCCAAATCTTTCCATGAAAGGATTCGATTTCGCTCGAGATGCATATACCAATTTAATTATGCCCCACTTAAACTGTCTTGAAAAAAATGGATGAGAAGTTTGTCATTATGAGCATGAGAAGCCATTTTTCTACAATACATGGTCAGATGGTTTTTAGGGCATGTGACACCTCTGTATTTTTCAAACTCAGGTATCTTGAATTTTGAAGGGATCACCACATCGGGAACCAAGCACATATCAAAAGCTTCGAGACCATAGACATTACTTCCTTCAATTGCTTTTATTCGTTCTTCTAAAATATGAAATTTTTCTTTCGACTGTGTATCGTTACCAACATGAGGTTGTTGCCAATTTCCATTAGCATCCAAATGGGGTACTTGGGGTGCACTAAATGGAATGTTTTCTGAAGGTATAGTGTTTTGGGGTGGCACGTAGCCCTCAGGAGATGGGATTTGCGGTTGGTTTAGGCTTTGAGAGTTGATATTTGAATGGTTTGGATTATTGTCCATGGGATTGATGACTAAGGGTGGAGTATAACCATGTGGGAGACCATACATAGGAAATTGCATGGCTGGCGCGCGAAATTGTTGGGTAGTTGGGGTAAAGCCAAGTGGGTGAGACGGGGTAGCTTGGTGTTCTTCATTTGTAGTTGGAGGGTTCCCATCTGTATTATTCTTCGTTGTTAAAGCTTGTATAGCCTCTAGGATTCTATCAACCTTGTCCTTCAATTGGCTAACATCCGCTCTCATCACTTCTTGGTTTTGCTCAAGTTCGTCCATGATCTTGGAGTTTGCGCGAGTCTGATAAGGGTGTCGGGGAAACAGCTTTATTGATTTTTTTTCTTTCTGAAAAATCATATGATGCTAGTTAAAAAAAATGAAGATTTATATGTATGCATGTGGGTATTAGAGAACCATTGATTTCGCAACCTAGGCACAAACATCTTTTTAGAAAACTCAAAACAAGTTCTTTCATTGATAATTAAAAAAGGGTACAAGTGCAACATTTCTCTCTATATCTGAAATACATTGTTTCTATCGCTCTCGGCGAATTAAACTATTCATTGCTTCTATCAAACTAATACAATGTTGAATGAAAGTAATAATCTCAGCAGGTGTGACAGATGGAACTATGCTTGCTTCTGCTTTCCTTAAGAGTACGGGAACCCTTTTGATGGCTTGGTTGGCTATGGAAGTGAGTTTTTCACAACGATCCATCCACATTATCCCTTCTTGCCCAAGCATCTCTATTGCCTCCACTTATTCTATCATTCGGTTTCTTAACATATTTGCTTCCTCTTGTTCCTTTAACCACGCATCTCGGTACATAGCAACAACTTCTTGTTTCTCAATTTTTTCTTCTTCTATCCTTGTCTTATATTCTACTACCACTCTCTCCAACTGTTGTTTCAAATCTTCCAATTGTCTCTTCGCATTTCTTTCACTGTTTTTTGAATCTTTCAACCATTTTCTCAACTTTTCAACCTCCTCTCGCGCCTGGTCTCTTTCTTGTCTTCTCAAACATAAAGACTCGTCTGAAGCCCTTAAATTGCATTGAAGCTTGAGCTTATAATCCTCCTCTACCTTTGCCCTCTTATTTGATCTTTCAAGAGAAATTGTCTTCTGCTCATTTTCCAATAGGGCGAACTCATATGCTCGACGGACTACCATCAACTCTTCTCGCATATTCTTCTTTTCCTCTTCCGCCTCTAGAATTGATGCTTGCAACTTCTCAATTTCTTCACTAACGATAATGGGTTGCATTGGTGTTTCATCAACCACCTCAGATGTACGACGAAAAGGCAGCTTGATCTTTTGAGCCCTATTCTTGACCCACTGTCGGTAACAATCATCTGCTCCACAACTTCTACTTCCAAGTTCCTTCCCTTTTCTGATTATCGTCTTCCAAGATTGACGTACTCTCCTCAAATTGTCAATGTTTTCTAAACCCATGTCATAAAGAATAAAAGGGGTTATTAGTTTTTGCATTGGTTCTCCTATGATAGGATACCCAAGTTGCCTCAAGGCCAATACTGGATTATAATTCACACAACCTCTAGTCCCCATAAGCGGCACATTAGGGAATGTTCCACATTGGTATATTACTTCTTTTACCTCTCGCCATCTCGCATACCATCGAACTGTTTTTTCATTAAGATCTACCAACCTCTGAGCCCATTCTCGATCATCCTTTATGTCAACACAACAATTCTTGAAATCATTGATAGGGCAACGCTTTTGGCACCCACTATCAAACATATGATTCACCAACCAGATGTACAAAACAGGTAAACAGCACAAAATTCGTTTGCCTTTTTTTCATGACAATAGTTAAGTGTATAGTACACATCAGCGAGGACAGCTGTTGTAGGATTTTCTCCTCTATTCTTCAAAGCTAGGAAGACATCGATTGCTGCTAAATCTATAATTTCTTCATCACTCGGGAATAGAACAACTCCATAGATGGTGAGAGCTAGCACCTCCATAAAAGCACTCCAATCTTGGGCTTTAGCTAAATGATGTGCTGTTTTCTCAAAAAAACTTCTTAGGAAACCAGAAGTCCCTTTCTTCTTTTGGCTAATCAATATTTCCTCTTCAACCCTTAGTATCTCAGCTATTTTCCTCTTCCCTTTTTCTAGGGAGTAGCCTAAAATTGGTCCAAACTCTTCCAAAGTAGGCGCAAGTTGGAAGTCTTGAAAAGTGAAGCATCTCAAAGGAGAGTCGTAGAATTGAGACAAAGTGGTAATAGCCCCTATTTGTACATCCACATCCAATAAATCAAGAATCTTTCCATATTTCTTAGTAAATGTTGCAGTTTCATTGTTGGATCCCATTTTTAATCAAAGATATCCACACCCTAGCTTTGAATTCAATGGTTCTCTAATGGACCTACATAAAAATGAATGATTATGAATAATGTATGGTATAGTGTTGAAAATAATTTTTAATGCATGAAAGGAATGCATGGTACTAAAAATTTTAACTTTAACATTAACGATGAAAGCTACTTGTATTGCTGCAATAAAAAAAAATTGAGAGGTATACTAACGTCGGATGGTGGAGAAAAAAAAAACAAAAAAATAAAATAAAATAAATAAATAAATAAAATAAAAATAATAAAAATAAAATAAAACATAAAAAATAAAAATAAAAATCTGTCATTTAAAAGCAAGAAAGCTAGGATATGACTTAGATGCATTCTAACCAAAATTAGATAAATTTTAAAGTCTATAAGCTTCTAAATTCGTGAATTCTTTCCTGGGCGGGTTCTATAGTCCTAAAATTCATTGGTCTCTAGAGCCAAGTACTCGTATTGAAACATCACTACAAATAGGAAGTACATCCAAAATGTAGGTATTTTCAATAGAGTCACACTCTAGACGAGATTTTCGCAATAACCAAATAGGATGTACATCCAATATGATTACCACTAAACCCCTAATTAAACTTAAGCTTCACTCAGGCCCGGGTATAGGGTCTCACTCATAAGTGTGTGTGTAAGTGAATGTGTAGTGTGTGAAGAGAATCACAATCCAATAAACGATGTAAAATACTCAACACACTTATATAAATATATATATATATATATATATAAAGATAATGACTACAAGAAAATAACTAATACACAATAAAGGCATAAAGTAAAGAAAATGAAAGGAGAAATAAATATAAAAGAAGTCAAAAATAAAAAAAATAAAAAATTGCACAATTAATTATGTTAGGCTTGACTCTCTAACAGATCCCCAGTGGAGTCGCCAGCTGTCGCGGCCTAAAATTTCGAGTTTTTCTCGAATTCAATGGAGTCGCCATCAAAGTTTATTTTAAAATAGGGAAAATATTGGAAAACCCTTAAAAATAAAAATAAAAATAAAAAATAGTCTGTGAAACCAAATTTTGAGTTCGGGAGTCGATTATGCGTAGGGAAGGTATTAGCGCCCTACGACATACGTAAAAAAAAACGGTTACCTATAATTAATTGTGCAAAATTAATATTAACTTAGATATATTTATTTCTCCTTTTTTTAAAATGCAAATATAATATTTTTACGAATATAATCTAATGATAAAAGTACATTTAAAATATAGAGAGAAAAAAAAGTTTTTTGTTATTATGCTTGACAAGAGTGCGATCTTGCTCCTACGTATCTCCCGGTGCGATGGAGAAATCAAAGCTACGTAGTTCTTGGGTAGAGAAAACGGATGTCTTGGTTGCTTTTAAAGAAATTGTGTTTTGTTGTTGATAAAAAAAGTTTTTGAAAAAATTGAATTTGTTTGATTTGAATAATATTTTAAAACGCAAGTTTTAAGACTATTTAGTCGTACAACTCGTGTCTCAAAAAATTTAAAGAGTAAAAAGATGTCACATCTAATTTAATCCTTTTAAGAATATTTTATCATTTTTGGTTTTAAATATTAAGTTTTAAAATTGTCAAGTAACTGGTATCTCGAAAAATTTAAGGAGTAAAAAGATGTCGCATCTAATTTAATCCTTTTAAGAATATTTATTATTTTTGGTTTAGATACGAAGCTTTAAAAATGTCAAATAGTACAACTGGTATCTCGAAAAATTTAAGGAGTAAAAAGATGTCGCATCTAATTTAATCCTTTTAAGAATATTTATTATTTTTTTGTTTAGATATGAAGCTTTAAAAATGTCAAATAGTATAATTTGTGTATTAAAATTTTAAGTGGTAAAAAGATGTCACATCTAATTTTAACTCTTTTAAGAATATTTTATCAGTGCTTTCTTTTTTTTAAAAAAAATAGATACTAAAGTTTAAGTGATTCTTCGAAATATTTTACAATTTAATAAGTGAGGAAACATAATTCGTTTTAAAATTAAATACCACAACCCAAAGAGAAAAATATGTTATAATATAAAATAAATGATATTTATCGCTAATTAATTATGTTCATAATTATTTACATTAAACAAAATTATTTATATTAAATGGAAAAAATATGATTTATTAGTTAAATAAAATAAACATATGAAGCAATAATTATTAGCTAACTTAGGTACAGAGCCAGAAGTATAGGATCTGACCAAACAATTTTCAAATGTAAGAAAGCTATTATACCCTCTGAACCAGCGGTTTTACGACGCACACATTCACATTTAACATTCACAAACGCAAAATCCCAATCTAATCCCAAACAAAACACCTTTTACACAACACATTTTAACATTCACAAATGCAAAGTCCCAAGCAAATCCCAACCAAAACCACCGTTTACACAACATCCCAAAACCACCGTTTACACAACACATTTTAACATTCACATTTTAACATTCACAAATGCAAAATCCCAGCCAAATCTCAACCAGAACCAACGTTTACACAACACATTTTAACATTCGCATTTTAACATTCACAAATGCAAAATCCCAGCCAAATCTCAACCAGAAGCAACGTTTACACAACACATTTTAACATTCACAACCAAACCACTGTTTACACAAACCCAGACAAAATTTACACAAAGCCATACAAAATGTAAACCCAGATAAAATTTACACAAAGGCAGACGAAATCTCATATTTCTAGTTTCAAATCTTAGTTTCTAAAATTTACATACTTCAATAGTGTACAGTTTGAATGAGAAAATACATGTCTTTCCGAATGCCGATGAAGATCGATGTCGGTGAAGATCGAGGCGGTTGTTAAGATGGGGTGTTGTTAAAATGGGTTTGAATGTGTTTATGGGTATGAATTTTCTTCTCTTTTGATTTTTTGTGTTCTGTTGAAAAAAACTCTCCCTTCTATCACTCTTGAATTTTCTCTTCCAAAAAAATCCTCCCTTTTACCAGATTTTTGTGTCAATTTATAGATTAAAAGATTAATCCTTGTGTCCACAAGATAAACTCAAGCTCTGGTTTGTAGGATGTAGTGATTTTGAAAGAGGCGTGTGGTTGACTGGTTGCGTGTTGAGACTCATATTGAAATGAAAATGGGTAGGGCATGTTGCAGAAAGAGACGTGGTGTTGAAATGAAACGGACAAGGCTTGAGGCGTGGTATTGAAACGGGCAAGAAAAAATCAAGAAAATAAAATAATTTTAAATAAAATAATAAAATAAAATGAAAATAAATATAAATTAAATAAAAAATTAAATGAAATTAAATGAAAGTAAAATGAATGAAATAAAATGAAGTTAAACAGTACAATAAAATAAAAATGAAAATTATATGCATATTTTTAGAGTTATTTTTAGTTAATTGGACAAAATTGAGGTATTACAGTTATATTTAGTTTATTTAATTAAGATTTAGTTGTTAGATCATCAAAATTAAAATTTATAAATCATAGTTAAGATTGAACCGTTGAACAATTTAAATTAGCATTTATGTGTAATTGTTAGTGTAATAAGGTTATCGAAATTATAATTTTTAAGTCATATTTAGTTTTATTAGTTAAAATTAAATTGTTGAATTATGAAAATTTTAATTTCTAAGTCATGATTATAGAATACACTGGCGAATCCAAGACCTGAGTTCAAGGGTGCAGATTTAAACTTCAACTAATAATTATTATAATATGTATAAATAAATATTTAGATTGTATATTTGTAATATATACCACTATATTTTATTTTATAGTTTATTTAAAAAAAATTGAATATATATATATATATATATATATTAAATTTGCAAACAATAACATAAAAAAATTAGAAAGAGAAAATAATTAGGTGGTGGTAGTGGATAATAACTTTCAATGAAAATAATGATAAATAAATGTTTGGTAGAAAATGTATTTAAAATTAAATTGTTTAAGAACTGTAATTTTTATATTCATAAAGAATAAAAAATGCTATAGTGAAAGTCATCCTCAAATGCTGGTCAAAATTATAGTTAAATATGCCTATAAGAATAAAATGTTTGGGATTATTTTACAAGCTAACATATTTTTCAAGAAACAGAATCAATTCATATTTTCATCATAGTATTTATTAGAATTTGCATAAAACAATTTGCAGGTGTTTGATAACGCGGTGAACTCACCGCCACCACAAGTTTGGGTACCTTTACCGTGAAAACGGAGAAGCTTACGTATTGTAGCTTTGAGAAAAATGTACGGCTACATTTTGATTGCCGCTATAAAAAATATTCAATTAATATAGTTGAAAATTTAAAATGAATTTCATAAAAAAGACCAATTAAAACATCGATAGTATCTTCTCGTATTTTAAAGAGAAAAGATAGTATGAGCAAGGCGGAGATAGAGGTGAATATGACTACTCCCAATTTTGTAATTTTCTTTGTATTTTTTATATAAAAATATTATTTTGTGACACCTCTATTTAAAAGTTTTGAGCCAATCCTCCCTATGCTCATAAATTGGCACCCGTAGAGAAATTGTTTTTTCTTTATCTCTTAACGTGATATAATAAGCAATTGTCTTTTTTTTTTTTTTTTGTTAATCTTGTGATTTTTAAGGGAATGAGTCATATTAATTCAAAATTTGATTGATATATAAATAAAATCTAATATAAAATTATTAAACTTTTCTCAAACGATTTATCTTTAATTAAAATTCATTAATAGCTTGAGTTTAATCACTTAATTAGTTTAGTAGAGCGATTATTTTTGTTAGAGATTAGGTGGTAATAGGATGTTTATAAATGCCAAACTCTCTTCAATTGTCAATTAGAGAGCAAGGGAAGCTCACCTTTGGGCTCACTTAGAGAGACCTGGGCCTCACGAGGCCCATAATCAATCCAATGAAAGTCCTCAATTAGCATATTTTAATTGACTAAAAAATACATCTGAATTTGGCCAATACAAATAACATTGAAATTTTACACCATAATAAAACATTGATCTAGAAGATGTTTTTGAAAACTTGGCTTAATTGGCATTTTTTATAATAAAAATAATGGAACAATGCAATGTAGAATAATTATTATTTTAGAGATATATTTCTTAACTTACAAAATTCAAAATTAATTGGAATATGTGAATTTTATTTTTGTTTCTTTTATTTGATTTTAATGAGTTTAGTTGCAAAACTCACACCAATAAAATAAAAACAAGTACAATATTGTATATTTAAATTTGTACCATGACATAACAAATATTTTCTCCGCTTTTAAATATAAACAAAAATATGATAAAATAATTGATGTATATGCTTTAAATTTTAAATTAT
>JBBPBP010009779.1:73926293-73939722 GCA_037974735.1 Cicer chorassanicum
TATATATATATATATATATATATTAATTTTTTTTACCATATTTTTATTTATATTTGATAGCAGAGTAATAGTATCTAGTACTATTTTAGAATGAAATATAAACAAAACTGATATTTAAAAAAATTGATATACATTGTCTTAATTTTTAAGAGAATACATAACTTTTCAAATATCATTTTTGTTTATACTCCATTTCCAAAATAATTTACCTATTTATAAATTTTTTTTAAAAAAAATAAATGACTCTTTTAATTTTCAATACATTTTTCTTTTCAATTATATGTTCTATGTAATATATTCTACTATACATGTATAAAATTGACAATGTATCACTATCTAATAAAAATAATTTTATACATTTTTTTTAATTAGTATAGCTGAAATTTTAATTATTTTAGATTAATTGCAGTTTTAGTCCCCCTATTTTAACTGATTCGCAATTTTAGTTCCCCTATTTTTAATTTTGCAATTTTGGTCCTCCTATTTTAACTGATGCGTAATTTTGGTCCCTCTATTTCTAATTTGACAATATTGCAAAGGAGGGAGAATAATTAATTATTTTGCGAATGAGATAGTATAACCTTAAATATTTTTTCCTTTTTACACGAGACAATATTGAGTGTATATATGTCTAGATTCAGAAATTAAATACCTATATTGGAGTATTCACTCCTTCATTCTCCTTCATTGTACGTATTGTTAAAGAAAAATATCAAAAGTCAATAGAAATGAAGATTGCAAGTAAATGAAATGAAAACTCTGACATTATTGTGATAAAGCCACACTCTGCGGTCCACGTCATCATCTTCAACCTCTTTCCCACAACAACTCTCTCTCTCTCTCGGTGAGATCTTCCTCTCTGGATTTCTTGTTGAAGATGCGACGCTCTGCAAACAAAAAAACGGGTCAATCCAATTCCAATCCTTCCGTCAATTCCTCCGCCGCGGATCTCTTCCGCTCCGGTACTCCTTCATTTCTTCCCTCTCTCTCTCTCTCCATTTTTCATATTTCAAATTCAGATTATTTTAAGCTCAGATTAAGGGTTTTTTTTCTTCCAATTATCATGCTCGTGTTGAATTTGATTTTTCTTTTTTGGGGGTTCAACCCTACTTATTGATTGATAAGTATTATTTTTTCAAAGTTTTCGGTAAAAAGATTATAATTTTAAAGTTTATTTAATTTCTGTTAGAGATTGGGATTGACACCTGACACTAATAATATGAGAAAATAAATTAATTGAATGTAATCAAGATGTTGGCGTCGTGTTTGGCACCCATACATGTCGGGCACCGAGAGACACCTTCGAGCACAGGTGTAGGTGCTACCGAGGTAATTAGTAATCCTTAATGCAAGAAATCGAATCACGAATTTATAGTTTAATTAATCAACAATTTTATTCAATCAAGAAGAAAAAAAAAGTGACTGATTGATGATCAAAAGTTGCATCTAAAGGAATAGTTATCAATATTGAAAATGGAAAATGTAAGTATCTGAACTAGCACCAGCTGCATATGTCTGGCAATTTTACGCAATATCAAGGCCATGGATCATGGCCGCAAATTAAAACCATACTGATATGTATTTTGAAGCACTTGTGTTGTTTATTATTATTACCTGATTATTCCTGCCTCTTTTTTTGACTGTCTATTGTGGTATCTTGTTTATGCTATTTGATGTTCTAATTGTATGGACACGTGATTTTTCAGCTTCGAGTAAAGCAAGCTCAAAGGAATTGGAACGGATCGATAGTCTATTTTATGCATATGCCAATGGATCTTCCGGGTCGATTGAGTAAGTATGCTTCATTAGAGTGTTCCTTTATGTAATTCTAATTACATAGATCAAATAATATTATGCCATTGACTTTTTCTCAATTCATTTTCAAATCTTGGACATTGATATATGGGGATTAATAGCATTCAATTAGTGATTACTTACTGTTGTAAATGAACTGGTATACCTCGGCCTGTCTCTGCGGCAATGCCCGACTCTCATCTTCTTTGCTGCTTAATCTTCATCTTTTTCTTGTCCATGCCATGGATGGCAGTTTCTTCAATTAGATGAGGACATTTAAGAACTATTTTGATATTTATTTTGTTTTGCAACTTCATATTGAGGGAATTGCATGCTGATTAACGTGACTTCATTCAACACCTTTTAGGAAATGTTTAGTTGAAATTGGAATTTTTTAAATAGGTTTTGAATATTTGGTTGATATCTAGGATTGAAATTGTGTTAGCTGGCATGTGTATGCGTGAGCAGAAACTTGGCGTTGGTCCAATGTTGGTCTTTGAAGAGGGAGAGACTTAAGGTTGTGGAAGACGATAGTGTCATCATCATGTAATAATATGACAATGTTTTGTGTGATAATATTAGCTCATGCTATTTGGTTAGACTTGATAAGACATTAATCATGCTTGTAAATAAATAGAAAACAAAAGAAAGTAAAATATCATATCAAGGAGAATTACTGTGTTTATAATGCTACAAAGTAGTGATACTTGGTGTTATAAGCGAAAATTTGTTTTGTTATACAAACATACTAAGTAGATATGTTTACATTTTTAAAGTAGGTTCACTATATTTCTAAATTTTGTTACAGCCCAGAAGGAATTGAAGCACTTTGTGCTGATATGGAGGTGGACCATACTGATTTGAGGATTCTGATGCTTGCGTGGTAAGCAACAGTTGTTCACTTATTGTCCTTTAATACTATATTCTTATAGTATACCTTTATCTTAAGTCTATGTTAGGAGTTAATGAAGGCTAAATGTAACAGGAAAATGAAAGCTGAGGAGCAAGGATATTTTACCTTGGTATGTATATTATCATGTCCATTGTTCTGAACATTTCTCTCAGAATTATTTCAATTTTCAAACTTTGGAACTTAAGTACAGTTCCATAGATCCTATACTTTCTGTTCTCCAACCAAAGTGCATACACATATAATACTTATCTCTCACCATATGGTGAAGGTCATAGAATACTTTAAAGGCACAAATACTTGAAAATACTTAAGTCTTGTTTATGTTTGGTACACAATCATGTAGTTTTGGTACCATATTTCCTTCCCGTCCTTATACTGAAATACACTTTTATCACCTATATATTTTATAGGATGAATGGAGAAGAGGCTTAAAAGCACTAAGGGCTGATACAGTAAGTAAATTGAAGAAGGCACTTCCGGACCTAGAAAAGGAGGTATGATTATTTATGCGATACTTTTTCAGATGGAAATTGTTGTTATGAATGGGGAAATATTATAATACTTGCTAACTTCATTTTTTTTAATTTGACATCTAATGTGAAGGTCAGGAGGCCATCAAATTTTGCAGATTTCTATTCTTATGCTTTCCAATATTGTCTAACGGGTAAACATTGATGTGATTTTGTGTAAATTGATTTTAACATATAACTTTTCCTTTTCTCATTCATTATATGTTGTATATCTAATTTTTTCAATTTTACCAGAGGAGAAACAGAAAAGCATTGATATAGAGAGCATTTGTGAATTACTTACTCTTGTTTTGAGTTCAACATTTCCAGCCCAAGTCAGCTTATTTGTGGAATATTTGAAGGTAAATAATGTGTATCACACTATTGTTTTAGTTCATACCGATGATTCTTACATGTTTTTTTTTTATTATTTATGGTAGAATCAAAATGATTACAAGGTCGTAAACATGGATCAGTGGATGGGATTTTTCCGGTTTTGCAACGAGGTAGGCCTCTTTTTCTGCTACTTATAGATTGCTTTTATGATAATAAATTCTCAAAAGGGTGATATTGCTTAATCCTTTGTCACCCACAGTATTCATATCTGTTGCTACCCCTATTGATGCACTCGTCTTTCATGGTACCATTTGCTTTTCACAGAAGCAATTAGATGAATACACATTTGTTGTATTCTTAACTTCTTTCTTTGGATTTATAATTTTTTACAGATAAGTTTTCCGTCGCTTGATAACTATGATCCCGAACTTGCGTGGCCCTTAGTTCTGGATAATTTCGTTGAATGGTTGCGAGAAAAACAAAAATAATCTGATATCTTTCAGCCATCTGATTCTCTGTAGTGTGCAATCACAGGTATGTGGGTTCATTAAATATATTAATAATTTATTGATGGATTTAATTCATCTGTATTGACAACGTAAAGATTTTCTACAGTCATTCAATCACAATCCTTAAATTACTACAAATATTTGACTTCAATCCTATCTACTTTTAAAGGCATACAAAAGCGATTTTGCATTTGGTGTACTGTGTAAAAAGTTTTTTAGTGACAAATGTTATCAAAATTAATCTCTTTATTTATTACTTTTGCAGTTTTTCAAATATGTATATTCTAACTTTAACTTATACCAGTTTGTTGGCAGCACTCCTTTGAGCAAGAGAAGCTGTCGGATTACCAAATCAGATGGGTGCCTTGTGGCAAGTTATATTGTTCTTCTGTTGGCCTCGTTTCTTAATGGGCATTCGAAAATATAAACTATTGTTACTTCTATTAAAAAAATTGTTTCATGTTATAGATGCAGTTGAGGTTAGATACAAGCTTGTACTATGTAATCATTACCAATACCAACATCATATATTCAATTCATAGCATTCACCTAAAGAGTTTTCATGCAGTTATGCTTCTAGTAGTTTGAGAAGTAAATGGGAGGAAAATTGAACTAAATTGAGACCAGTCTTAGAGCATTCCATTTGCAACTTAAATGTAATTTTGTAATGAAAAAGTGAGCTGACATTATATTTGGTTCTCTTGAAAATTAATTCTACAAATTTAGTTTGTTCCAAATCTACGTTTAGCTAAAAGTAACATAATGAGTACTTTTGAATTGGTCGTCTCACGTTTAGATGTATAAAAAAATTTTCCACCTATTTTGCCACTATCTGCAAAATAATAAAGATGAAAATGAGCTTTAGTTTTTTTTTTTTTTTGCAACTGCTTTAGTTTTAATTGATTGATTGATTTATATATCATGATGGGGCTATAAGGGGTAGAAATTGTTCAATTTTTTTGTCTCTTTAATCAGATGAAAGTTCATAGGATTATTTCCATTAACATTACTTATTTTCTTGATCTAAGCTATGAAATTGCTAGTTTACAAAACTAAAAAGACTGCCTATGAAGCTTGTGAAACTGAACTCAAAGTTAGATAGACATTTTAAAGAAGCTTTGTATAATGTGCACAAGTAAAATAATCTTATATCATATACAAATTTATTTTTCTTCATTTGTTCAATAAGTCTTATTATATTTCATTTGATCTAATGGTTAGATTTATTAATCTAATAGTAAAAACAAACTTATACATGATCCAAGATTTACCTTACGTGTGCACCATTAAATTGGCTTTTTAAACAAGGTTTTAAGTTTGAGTCTTATCAATGGAACATAAAACATCATAGGAGTAGGAAGAGTGACTTTACTAAAGATAGTAAATTATTTGACAGATATTAGTTATCTACAAAACCCATGAATACTTGCTTCATTTGAACAATTATTGCCAGTCAAAAGTTGTTGTTCTAACATCAAGCTTTGTTGACCCCAATAGAGCTCAAGGAAGAAAAAGTGCAAACTCCAAATAGTAAAAGTCACTACCCTTAAAAGAAAGGACACAGACAGAAAATGACAGGACCAATTTTCTTTTAGTCCATGTCTTTCCCTCACATTGTCACTCTCAATGCTTTTGAAATAGCAATGTGATATTTTATGTATCTATGCATGTGTGCAACAGAATTGAACATAAGATGAAACAGGGTGATTGTCAATAAATGATAACCATTTATGACTTAGACAGAATAACAAAACATAATGTCTGTTTGTAAAGAGACTCATTTACCATCATAGCATGTGTTTAGGCCATCTTCATTTTGAACACGATTTAAGCATTATTTATTGTTGACCGATTGTAGTAGAGTGAGAAAAGTCACACTTTAAAACATAGCACACATAAAGTTAAACCACCGTTTAAGTCTCTGAAAGTGTTATCTCTGACTCAGTCAAAATTCAAATTATTTATTGAATTATCAAAATATTAGTCAATTTAGTTCTTGACGTTATAACGGTAATAAACTGTTTTGACTCAATGACTTTTATGATAGCAAGTTATATCTTTCAAAGACTATTTTGATGATTCGATAACTAATTTGAGTTTTTGATTGAGTCGGGGATTAAAGTGACAATGTACTACACTTTCAAGGAATAAATGGTGGTTTACCCCACAAATCTTGATGTCAATAATATAATTGTATACTCTCCGATCTCCAAAATCTTATGTTGAAATTCATCTGAATCATATTATTTGTATGTTTGGTTTCACAGTGGATTTGCAAAATTATGATGGCACTATGCTTGTATAAAAGCTTCAAAATGTAGCTTTTTCGAAAATACAATGGTCAACATAATTCTGTAAATCTCACTATCAATAAAAAAAAATGCACCAAACTATGTAGAATATTTATACAAATTTTAGTCAATAATAAATAATGTGTTGAAAAATATTTTATTAATAACATTTAGCTTATTTACCTTGGTTACCAAAATGTAATTGTTCGATACCAATTTGTTGGACTACTAGACTGACATACCAATGGAGGAAGGAATGACTATTAAGAGAAAATCTCAATTTAATATTTTGATGAAAAACAAACAAAAGTTAATTAAGACTTCTAATTATGATTCTAAGTGTTGTGTTAATTTAACATGTGTTTTTGAGTGTGATAAACCAAGATAGGTACTAAAGCATTACAAGCAAAATCATATTAAAGAGAAAAGAAACAAACAGAACGAAGAACGTTTTTAACAACTGTCTGAAAAACGGAGAACGTTCTCTACAGTTTCATTACAACAAGATTGCGCGTATCATCTTTTAATCAAAAGGAAACCCCTGCGATTCACAAGTGCATTTCCAGCATTCTGCAAGGAATATGCATAGCTCACAACATGAATAAAATCACTCCAAAAAGACGAAGGATAAAAGGCATAACTCATGATAAATCAAACAAGTTTATCCTCCAAATTCAAGAATGATCATTCTCCAGTTTCTTTAGCATGAATCAAGAACCTTCTTGAATTGGATATCTAAAGCATATCTCTGAGATGTATGTGCACATAATAAAAAGACCATGAATCACTGTCGAGAATGGCCTACAGAGAAGCTACAGATCAGTCTTCTTCAAAACAGCAAAAAACGAAGAATGTTCAGTCAAGAACATTCTTGGTTTAAATATGATTTTAGTCAAACTAACACATGACAGCTGGACCCCTCCCAACAGTCATATGAGCTGTCATAAGCCTCCATGAAGCCTATAAAAGGAACCCCAAGCTCAAGGAAAAATTAGAACTTCAAGTGCATAGCAAATCCATCACTCACTTACATTCAAACACTAGAAAGTCTCTCATTTACACAAAAGAATCAGCTCTGTTCTCATTCAAATTCTTAGAGTTATTTTATCGAATCTTTTGTAAAGAATCTAACCTCAAACAAGTGTTGAGATTACTCAGATTCTTCCAAACACTTTAAATCATTATCTTGTAAACTCAAGACTATAGTGTTGAATATAGCTTGAGTAGTTTGTAAAAAAAATCCTTTTATGGTTAAAAGGTGAAGTGTAAAAATCCTCTCCAAAGGAATTCCTTTCTGGGTGGAAAGGAATTGTTGTGTAACAGATCAAAGTTGATATGGACTGGTGGTGTAAAAACCAAGAACGTTCTCTGTTTGAACATTTAGTAAAAAATCTCACAACTGTGAGAATTGGACGTAGTCCAGTTTGGGTGAATCAGGATATATCTCTGTGTGATTTCTCTTCCCTTATCTCTATTTATTTCTAGTCTTTTGATTATTACATTAAATAGATAAGTTAAACTGTCCATTTTTACTAATCAGGAACGTTATCCGTTTTCTGTTTTCATAACCAAGATTGATCTTGAGTTAAATTCTTCAAGTTTTAACAGGAAATTTTTAAAAAGGTGAATTTACAATTCAAACCCCCCTTTCTTGTAAATTGACGTTGCTACTTCAAGGACCTGTATCTACCCCAAAACATGGTAGGGATATTGCATTATTAGCCAACAAGAAAGACAAATGTTCGAATAGGCTCATTGATGTCTATCTTTACCAATCTCATGGGACAAGACCATGAAACGCGTGCATCCCCATTATGTACTACTCCAATCATTAGCAAGTACATGAATATTCAAGGCACACACCCAAATTAGGGTTGGGCATGAGACAATTGCAAGATATTCAATCCTAATTACAAGACCACTATATAAGTTAAAAGGCAAGAAAGAGACACAAAGACTTTACATATTATCCAAATACTAGGTTAGGCGGCGCTATGGTTTTCTCAATCTCGGAGATTTTGGCGACCTAGACTTGTGGTTTTTACTCATTGAATGAGGCAAGATTGTAAGAATTGTGAGTTAACTACGTATCAATTTTGAGTTGACTTGGTTGTAAATTTGAATTTTACTAAACATGGAAATGAAACCGAGTTTACTCGGCTAGACTCACAATGATCTGGGGTAAACTCACTACGAATCTTTAATTGAGTTTTGAATCTTATTTTTTATCAGAGTTTTCACATTCTATTTTTCTTCTTCTTTGTTCATTTAATTTTTTTCTTTATAAATTGAGTTGTAATTTTGAATTTGGTACATTTAGTGTATTATATATATATATATATATATATATATATATATATATATATATATTATTTTTAATATGGGAGGAATACAATCGTGTACAAATCTACGAGACAATTTTACATAAACAAAACGAGTTTGTTTAAACTTTCGATTTTTATAACATTGAAGAATACGTTTCATTATCAACAATATGAAGTCTTATTACATTTAAAGATGATCATATACTTCTAAATCTCTTTAGTGTTTGCATGTAATTTTTGTTGATGTCTCTATCCCTAATTTGCCTGCCCCTTATAATGTTATGCCTATAACATGTTATGTACACGAGTTTTAGTGTTTGGACTGGACAAAAACTCAAGCACTTCTATAATTGAATTCTATTACAATCTCAAAGTGATATGGTTAGGACCATGATTTGTTTTTACTGTATATTTTATATGCACAATTTTATTATTGACATGATTGCATAAGCCTAAGGCGATTGTCTTAATCGCCTTGCACAATTTTCACAATTCTCCCTATTCTCTTTAATGGCCAATAAGGGTAAGAACTCTTTAAGTAAATATAATGTGCCAAACCTAGAGGTAACACATACTTTGACTAGGCTAAGTTTATGCAATGAATAAACTTGGGAGAGGTTTGAGTTAGGGAATAATTTTCTAATGTGTAATTTTCATTTGAGAGAGTAAATTGTAATTTCTCATCTTATCATTGAAATTCATTTCATCAAATTTTGGTGTTTCTCTTTTTGATTGAATGATAACAGATCACATTTTATTCTTTCATATAAAAAGTTACATATGAGATAATTATTCCTACAATTCTTAATGGTATATCTTCCGCATAAACAGGTTTTATTTTTTTATTTTTTTTTTTGGCTTAACAATATTTTAATATTCAATTGCAAAATGAGCTTTGATAAAAAAAAAAATATGAAATTTACAATTTTTTAAACTCAATTAGGAATTGTTAAAGTGGAACTTGGATGTCTGAAAGCCGTTGAATGATGCAATAACTGTGGGGAATGTTTGATTTAGAGAAACAAAATTTCTCTATCTAAATTTAACTGTCTCAACTGCCATTGCATGTATGACGGTAGTAGGAGATTCAAGTGTTGATTAAGAATGAGAACTAGAGTTATTACTTTACAATTCTTTAAAATTAATCAATTTCTGATATAAAAATTAGTATTTAATTTATATATACAGATGATATAAATATTTTTACTGCATATTCAATTAAATCACACTATGATACCACATTTTCAAGTTACTTTCTAACATATCTTTACAAATATTTACTTGGGGTGATTTCATTAAATGTGTCATGCATGTGTAAAAAAAATTTTACATAGTCAAAACATAAAAATTAATCGTTAAAAATTAAAATCATTCACCTTGACTCTAAATTATTTTCTCTATATTAATATCTAAAATATTATCAATTTCTTTTGGCTGACAAAATTATCAATATATTAAATTAAATTTTACATCTATTTGAATTTAATAAATATGTATTAACAATGTTCATATAATTACATAGAGTTTAATTTTCATACTCGGATAGTGTAAAAAAATTTACATAGTCACCGAATCATGATCAATCATGTGAGTGACTTTATAAGTAGTTATGGTAAAAGTTAAACATTATTAACGATCAAACGATTGTGATTGATTGATAGTGTAAAAAATCTTTACACTGACATTGTATATAATTTAAATTAAATTACATAATAATCATAGGGTGTAATGGGCATTCACTTTACATGAGAGGATAAAATAAAAAATGGTTATTAAATGTTAGTGTAGGGATAACAGTACAACCCATACCTGCAGGTATCTACCTGAAAACCCAGTTTGATTGAGTGCGGATACAGATTTTTCTCGAAATTAAAACTTGGAGCGGGGATGAGTTTAGGGTTGTTGATATCCACCCCGCTCTGCTAGTAATACTATTGTTATTTTTAAATTTTATATACATTCAAATATTTAATATATTTAATTTTTTTAAAATATTAAAAATTATAATGTTCTCTTTATAGAAAATATGATTTAATATTTTTTATTTTATTATTATAAAATAATTATTTTATATATATACGAATAGATGTGGGTGCAGATTTAAATTTTACATCCAATAGAAAACGAAAGATGTGACTTTTGCCGATGAATTAATTAGAACAACAACGATTGATATCATCTTATAAAATTAGGTCATTAAACCTTTTAACGAGTAAAAAAGGAATTGTAAAAGTTAATTAAATATTATTTATAAACTGTTTTGGAAAACTTATTTAAATAAATGAAAAGTAGTTCATAAATACATCATAATTTATATATATATATAATCACTAAAGAACTGTTCATAAAATAATAATAATCACTAAAGCACTTATTCCTATGACAATAATTTCTCTCCTTTCCATCTCTTTCTCCTTTTGATGTGTAAGTCGCATTATTAATTTTTTCTTTAATCCACCTTAGAGGTAGAGGTGGGCCATCTCTTGACAAAGAAAAAAAGCAGAGTGAATCCGGGATTCCTGGCTGTTTTTTATATCTTCATAAAGTCACTAAATAATGAATTCAATTTGAGTAAAAAAAAACAATTTTATATTGAAAATCCAATATGTTGCTTTTCTTTGTTTGCTAGATAGCAACTTGTGTAAAAAATTGTGCAAAAAAAAAAAAAGAAAGAAAGAAAAGAACATCTTTTTTTCTTCAAATTTTAGACATCAAGATGAAGAGGATCCAATAATCAAAGGTGAAGGTGGAGGAAGAGCACGTCTTGTTCTACTTCTTCCTCTTCTCAATCCAGAGCTAGAAGCAGGTGAAGATGATGTTGAATTTGAAACAATAACCTTGTTTGGTTCACTTGTTAGTGTTTGTTTCTCTCCTTCACATTGTTTGTCTTCTATTCTATGATGCCTAACTTTAGTTGAATTCAAAGTCACGGGTAGAACACAATTGCACATAAAACCTACAAAATAAAATACGATTATTCCAATTAGGTCACAACTTAAATGAAATCTTAATTCAGGAAGTTTAGCAAAAAAAATTCATGTAATAAACAAATTAAAAAGAAAAGTATCCGTTTCAAAATTACACTTTGGATCAATCATAACGGCCAAATATTTTTAAATCGAATTTTTTCCCCAATTATTATATCTATTTTAATTTTACTTCTAACTTATAGTAATTTTTAATCTTAAAAATGGTGATTTTTAGTCTTAAAAGTTATATTTTAGTCTAAAATTACAGACATAGTTGGAATGTGTTAAAAATATAAAACATTCTATTCTATAATATATCAAAATTAAACTATTTATATTTTTACTCATCCTACTTTTTATACATGGGAACGAACTTTGTTTAATTACCTCGATCATTATCACAAAGAATCTATATATTCAAATTTTGGAGGAAAATAACTAAAAAAGAGCTGAATTCCAAATGTATTAATATAAGTATTTGGCAGATGACTAATGTTTGATGTTACTATCATTGTCATTTAATTTTCCACAACAATTTATATGACATGGAGGAGGAGGGGGTGCTACTACTAGTACCCCGAACAAATAAAACAACCTAATTCCAAAGATAGTAATTTCTTTTTCTTTTTCTTTTCCCTTCTCACATCAATATTTACATTTTTTTTTTCATCATCTACTTTTTTTTAAGCAAATTTGATCATTTACTTAACAAATTCAACATCCGGTACTGAGTTTTAAGCAATTATTAACCTAGAGTCTTGAGGATTTTGATAAGGAAATAAAAATTTAAAAACTCACTAAAAATCTACCGACGATTTTCATGGAAATAGAAGTTTATAGTTTCCCTCATTCTCACGTCTGAAACAATAATTTGATTGTTCGATACAAAATAAAGAAAAATGAATAGGTATCTTTTTAAATCAAATTTATTAAACCGATATTAATCAAGTTACAATCTCAACTATAAAAATAAAAAGGATCATAAGCTTTCACTTTCAAATATTGTTTTCGATCATTGTTAGAATTTAGAGTAGTTTAGAATTTAGAGTAGTTTTTTAACCATTGGTTTTATGGTGAACTATAGGTGGGGGGAGTCCACTAAAACAATTGTAGTTAAATTATAGTATCTTCAAATTATATCTTCCTTTTTTATGATAATATTATTATTTTTTAAATATCTATATTATAGCAATATAATAAAGGAGTTTAATGGATTTGACTAATTCAATCATATTTTGTTATTTCGCAGTTTTTGGTTAAGATATTAAATATTAAATATAGTATAACAATGTGTACACAATAGCAGAGTATGATTATACTAGATTTTTACATATCTGTTGTACGAAGAATAAAATATGTTGTGTACTTGCACCAAAAAAGAGTCGTGTGCCAAAAACAAAGGATAAAACATGTTTATCCAGTATAAAAAAGAATAAAACATGTTTAGAAATACTGAAATACATATAAATTACTACCATTCTATTAAATTATAAGTCACTTTGATAGTTAATAAATTAAGAAATATGACGTTAATTTTGTAGAGAAATTAAGAATTATTTTATAAACATTTGACATGGAAAAGAAAATTAAAAGAATTAGAAAAAAATATAATAATAAATAATATAATAGAAATAACAACATTACATTAATATTGTAAAATGATTCATAATTTAAGACACTTTTTTTCATAAAGTTACTTATAATTTAGAACAAGAGTTTCCTATATTTATTTTTTGACTGAAATTATCATCCTACATTTATTAAACAATGAGAAATGCTAAAAC
>JBBPBP010009779.1:73941741-73982136 GCA_037974735.1 Cicer chorassanicum
TCCAAAAAAAAAAAAAAAAGAAGAATGAAGAATTGTAGGAATGAGTTTTTTTTTTGCTATTTGGTTTTACCGGCGGCGGGTTCTGCCGGTGCGGTTATGTTTATTTGGATCATAGTTTTGTGTGTTACATTACATTATGTGTAACTGTATTTATAAATTGAAGACCTTTGATTTAGGGTAAAATTACGGTTTTGCCTCTCAAAATGAGCTGGTCTTGGATGCAGGATCTGATATTTTTCTTTTTGAAAAGTTTTAAATTAAAAAATAAAACTTTCTTAGGATAAAAAAAGTAACGTTTGCTAATAATGAGAAGTTCGATTTTGTACTCTGGACTTGTATCCCTCAAAAATATTAAAAATCTAAATTTACTACTTTTTCATTTAATTAATGGTAAAAAAAATTACTCTAAAATCTTATCCTCACCAAAATTTCTTGTAAGTTTTTTCTCTTTAAAAATTCGGTATATAATTTATAACTATTGAAAATTTATTTTTTACAATTTCTGGTGGTACAATTTGTTTATTGGAATTTTCAAGTTACAAAATTTTCGATACATTATTTATGCTGCCAAAATTTTGCCTTGAAATTTTCGATAGACAAAATTGTACCACCGAAAATTGTTAAAAGAAAATTTTAGTAGTTATAGAGTGCGTTTGTTTCAGATTATGTCATGAAAAATCTTTTTTTTTAAGCCGTTTTATAGGGTTTGAAGGG
This sequence comes from Cicer chorassanicum, assembly GCA_037974735.1. Lineage (NCBI taxonomy): Eukaryota > Viridiplantae > Streptophyta > Magnoliopsida > Fabales > Fabaceae > Cicer > Cicer chorassanicum. The sequence continues at coordinate 73,942,456 of JBBPBP010009779.1, forward strand.
TGTTTGTTTTAGAATTTTTAAAAATCATTTTGTTAAAAAAAATCATTTTTGGGAAAAAATGAAAAGCTAAAATAGTAGCTTCTCACATTTGCTACTGCGATAGATGAAAGAGAAAGATGTCTGAACTTAACTCATGATGTAATTACCCTTACCCTTTTTGAAAAATCCAAAATTACCCTATATCAATTTTTATTTCATCAAGTAAGTTTTTTTTCTCCTTTTCAATTTTTCCACATTTTTTTATTGTTTCTACGCCTTCTATTTGAATCATTTTATTTTTACATTTATATGTTGATACTATTTTTTTTTTACTTTTGTGTGTTTATTTATTGCTTTTTGATGAGTACTTAAGGTACATTAATCAATTTTAAAATGTGTATAAGAAATGGATTAAACTTATAAATTTTGTAGGGTATTATAAAAGTCGTGTCTTTTATGGTAATTTTGTAGTTTAAAAAATCACTTTTATAAAATTGTATACAAACAGATTAAAAATCATTTTTATGATAGTAAACAAACGGAAATAAAAAAATCATTTTTAAATAAATCTCTACAAAATAATCTCTAAATTTTTTAAATTAAAAATCATTTTTATTTAATCTCTACAAATCATTTTTGGAGGTACAATTTGTTTATTGAAATTTTCAAGTTACAAAATTTTCGATACATTATTTATACTACCGAAAATTTTGCCTTGAAATTTCCGATAGACAAAATTGTACCACCGGAAATTGTTAAAAGGAAATTTTCATAGTTATAAATTGTGTACGGACTTTTTGGGAGAAAAATGTTACTTACTGAAATTTTGGTGAGGGTCAGATTTTGGAATAATTTTTTACCATTCATTGAATGAAAATTATAGGGATAATATTGGGTTTTTAACATTTGGAGGAGGGGAGTATAAGTCGAATTTACGAGGTACAAAATCCAACTTTTTTGCGTTGGCCATATCATTATGCGGGTATATATTTTTTTTATTGTTTTAGTTTTTTGTTAATCAATTAGGAAACCAAATTGATTAATGATCAAATTAACTAATAAGAAAAATTAGATATTAAATTAATTGATATGAACTCAAATATGAGCGGATGTCACTAGTGGTGGTCTCTTTCAAAATAATGTAAATCATAATTGATCATTGCCCTATATATAGACTTTATCTCTAATATCGGACATAATGCACATTACCTCTTTTTCCTATATGAGGGGCATATAAGTTATAAGGAGATCCAATGGAAGAAGAATCAAGAGTCAACAATTTTTCCATACCATTCAATTTTTGTATTTGCATTTCAAAATAAATAGTATGGCATGGAAAAACTGAGGTACCTCATTAGATATTAAATATATCGTAGGCTTACATGCATTTTTAGACCTATATTTCTAAATCATGGATTCTAGCTCTCTTCATCACAAGTTTCTGAATATTTCCCTACAATTCAATTTGTGACTTATTTTTTATGACGTGTAATGTTTACTAATGATGTAGAATTGTATTTAATGATACTATTTTTGAAACAACCAACTTTAGTAATATATTTTTGTCAAACAAAAAATGTTAGTAAAATTTAGTACCGTTAATATTATTAGTATTTTCTTAAAGGTGAAGATCAAATTCTCGTTCGCCTTATTACTTCACTCCCTACCCCAACTACAAATCAACCTTATATCCTCTTAAATAATAAAAATTGTTAATTATTGAATTTTTCATTTAAGGTATCTAAATATAAATCTCGTTATGTCAAAGTCACTTTTAATTAGAATTAATTTCATTGAATCAGTTTTGGTTACCACATAACCAATTAAACACATACTTAAAACTTAACCAACTTATAATCTAATTTAACCATTTAAATTTTTAGGAAAGCGTAAAATAGATTTGAAGTAGAAATGTCGATTTACAAGGAAGGGGAGTTTGACTTGTAAATGTTCCTATTTAAAAAATTTCTGTAAAAATTTAAGAATTTAACTTAATAATGATCTTGGTTGAGTAAACAGAAAACGGAGAACGTTCTTGGTTTTTGCCAGAAAACGGAGAACGTTCTTGGTTAGTTAAAATCAGAAATTCATTTTATATTTTTAACTTAATAAGTAATCAGGCTTAATAAATATGGAGATATTAGAAAGAATACCACACAAGAATGTATCCTGGTTCACCCAACTCAGGATACGTCCACTCCTCACAACTGTGAGATTTTCACTAAATGTTCAAAACAGAGAACAATCTTGGTTTACACCACTTCTCCAGATCAACCATGATCTATTACATAGCAAGTCCTTTCCACCCAGAAAGGCTTTCGAAACACTCTTAGGAGTTTACACTTTACCTTTTAATCTTAAAAGGATTTCTTGCAATCTACTCAAACTATACTCAACTCATGTAGTTTGAGTTTTTACACAATAATGATAAGATTGTTTTGATAGAATATGAGATGTCTCAAATCTTGTTTGAGATTAGATTCTTTATAAAATATTCAGTACAAATATAACAAAAGATCGAAATATAATCAGAACTGATTCTTCTTGAGGAAGTGAGAATTTCAAGTATGTGAATGTGAATGATTTAATGAGACTTGTTAGCATTTGAACTTATGCGTTTTCCTGGAGCATTGGTCTTCCTTTTATAGGCTTTTAGGGCATTTAATTATGATCGAAAAGAGCTGTTGGTAGTGCTCTTGTCATTCTTGACCAAAGACCAAGTTATATGATAAAAAAAATGTTCCAGCTTTTGAATATTCTGGGTTCTGTTGATTGGACTGATTTTCTTCATTCTTGGTAGTCTTCTCTTGAGTTTTATTAATCGAATATTCTTCAAATATTTCTATTGATGCCATCAGTTTAATATGCAGTTTTGATTCTTGCAAAATAGGATAAAGAATGATGGTAATCTATTGCAGAATGATTGCTGAACATTTTGGAGAATGTTTGATCATTCTAGAGATTCAATGATCATTCTGGAGATTGATAATTGATCTGGAAGTTTAATCTTGATCATCCTGGACGTTTGCCTGATCGTTCTTGAGGTTGCTGTGATGTCTTACATATCTCAAAATCGTTCAACGTTCTTGGCAGTCAATCTGGAGAAAGATCAGTCTTGTTTGATCTTGCCTGATTCATGATCTTTTTCTTTTGTGATTCGAATCATTTCTTTGACTGGAATGGATCCTGTTTGTTCCTTGGACAATACTGATAATATTGTTGTTAATTTAAGAAGCAATATCTTCTTTTAATCAGTGGAGATTGATTGTTCTTGAAGCTAACTTGATCATTCTTGGACCTGAAGAACATTCTCCGTTTTCTAGAATTTGTCAAGAATGTTCTCCGTTCTTGAGTGTTCATATGTTTTCCTTTTTATGTTGATTTCTTTGCTTTGTTTAAATCATATCTTTAATTTAATACACTCAAAAGCACAAGTTAAATTAACATAACATTTAGAATCATAATTAACGTTCTTTATTAACCTTTGTTTATTTTCATCAAAACTTAAATTGAGAGTTTGTCTTAACAATCTCCCCCTTTTTGATGATGACAAACATGTTAATTTAGATTTTAATTCTGATTCTAATTTTAATTTTGAAGAGCTTAAAAGCTCCCCCTCAATTTATGCAGCAATTAATTTTTGACAAAAAATAAAGCATAAAGATACACAGTCTCAACATAAAGAAGATTTCATTGATTTATTCAAGAGATACATAACTTCAGCTTCAAAACATATACAGAAGTACCATATACAAAAGACCTTATAACTATTTATCAGAATATGTAAAACTAAACTTAATTCTCCCCCTTTATCATACAAAAAGGTAGGAGAAAAGAACACCTATTTAGCCAATGACGGGGAGGATCCCTCAGATGAAGAAGATTTTGAAGGATCAGGAATGGGCTGAGAATTAGGAGAATGAAGAGGAGGGGGACTTCATCCTAGCTTAGGAGCAAGCTGCTCTGTCATACAAGTCCGTAGTAAGATAGTTTCCTTGTCCTGCTGAGTTTGGTGTGCCATAATGGTTTGAAGGGCAACCATTATCTCAGTGTTTGATGGTTTAGCTTTTGGATGAGGAGTAGGATGATGAGTGGTGGTAGGAGGAGTGGTAGGAATGGTTGTGGTCGAGGGAATGGAGGAGCTGCAGAGATAGGGAAGAATGGCAAAGGAGGTAGCCACTAGGGGTAAGGGGTCAGAGGAAGATTGTTGGTTGATGGATGAGACAGGAGTGTTGGGAAAGGCTAAAAATTGACTGATGCCGAAGATTGAGGAGCTGGTTTTTGTGGTGAATTAAAGATAGGTGACATGGTGGAGACATGATGGTTTGGGATTAATGTGCACATGTCGTGTGGTGGAGAGTGGAAGGTTTGTGAGTAAGAAAGGAAGTATGTTGAGGATAGAGTGGATGATGGGGGAAAAATGGAGAAAGTAGGAAGATTGATGGGTTGTTCTAGAGAACGTTCTCGATTTGGTGGAGAACGTTCTTGAGCAATTTCAGTAACTGCTTCTGCTACTGACTCAACGTAAGGAGATGGTGATGCTGGTTTAGGAGCTGCAGCTTTCTTCCTTGCTGTGCGTTTTCTCTTAAGGGTGTTTGGTGGAAAGGTGGGAGTGGGAACACTTCTTTCAGATGAAGTTTTCTTCATATTAGAAATGTTCTTGGTGGAAAATTTGGAAATTTTTATGAGTGATTTTCCATTGGTGAGGGGTATGTGGAAATGTTTAAATATTTTGGTTAAAACTATTCCATAAGGGACGGTGTTTTTCTTGTAGTCCTTTGTAGCGGCTGAGATCATGTGATGGGTGATAATGTGGGGGAGATTGATCCGTTGGCAGTTGAGAGGATGGTGAATGATTAAGGCATCATTATCAGACACATACTAATGGCTTCCATAGTGAGGAAGAATGGCATGTTGATTGATGCTATTAGAATACCTTAGGAAGGGGTTTTAGGTAGGTGGAGAGATAACAGGTGGACCCTTCCTAAAACAGATCAAATTCAAAGCGGAGTACCATTTACTCCCAAAGATGACAAGTCCTTCAGTGGGAAGGTTGAGGATTAAAGCAAGAATTTCAGGAGTAAGTTTGATCTCTATCCCTTTGATGGTGGATATGAAGAGAGATTTGTCGGGGAATGTTTAAGCTTGACAGTAAATGGCTCTCACAATATCCAAATAAAAACACTCAGAAATTTGCAAAAAGTCAGTCCAACCTAAAGCATTTGTATGATGTTTGATGGCATTGCCATCAACGATAAGATTTTCTAGAACAAAGACTCTTCCAACACCTACGGGTTGTTGAGCCCATTTTTTTTTGTATAACTTGTTTTTGTTGGAAGGAATAAGAGGAGGACTTTGATTTTTGGATTTGCTTTTGGATGGAGGAGAATGTTGTGGGGAAGGTTCTGGTGGGTTGTCAGTTTGTGCAAAACATTCTTGAGTTGGGGATGGGGAACATTCTGGAGTGAGAGAACGTTTTAGGTTTGGTGAGGGAGAATGTTCAGGAGCTGGAGAACGTTCTGGAGAAGGGCGTTATGGAGTGGGAGAACGTTTTGGTCCAGCAGTTCTTAGTTTTTGTTTAGGGGCGGTTTTTTTCTTTCTTTGTGGGTTTTTGAGTTTATTTTTTGCCAGGAATTGGGAGAGTGTGATGGTGGTTTTTACCTTCAAGGATTGGGGTGTTGGTTTGTAACACTCCAAATTTTATAATAAACTATTTTATTAAATAAATAGGATTTTAGATAATTAATTTGGTGTTAAAATTATTTTGGAATATATGTTGATTAGCTTTATGATTAATTTTCTTTATAGGTGTGTTTTCTATGATGTGCTAATCTTGTACATATTTGACCAAATATGTTATATGAATAATAAATGTTATATTTTATTATTTTATATATTTGTCTAAAAATAATAATATATTAGTGTAAATATTTTAAATAATAAGATTTAGGAGATTTTACATGATTATGTGAGTTGGTAATTAATATGAAATTTTCTCGTGTGTTTGACTAATATTAAATGTATGTGCACTTAATTATATTTAATTATTTCTAAATATATCTTATTTTAATTATTTATTTTATAAATAATTATCTTGAGATAGTAGTAATATTATGTTTGATTTTCTTTATTTTTATATACTTATTTTGGAATTGTGATTTTATATATATATTTATTATGATTTAGTAATTAACATAAATATTGTTGTTATATTTATTTATTTTATAATTTTGACTATTCTCTAATGATAGTATTATTATAACGTGAGTATTTTGAAAAATAAGTATAATTATAGTGATTGATTTGAATATGAGAGTTTGGGTTGTTGATAATATGTATTTTTTTTAAAAGATTAATTATTTTAATTACTCTAATTTATCATATATTAGTTATGAACTATTAGTAATGTTTTGAATATTTAATGATGTTTGGAAGAGTATTAAAAATGAGATTAAGTAACAATTAATTTTGTTTTAGCAAAATAAAAATAATAGTAGTAAAACATAAAATAAATAAGGGGAACAATGAACTTGACCCATGTGAACCCTAAAAAAATAAGAAAGGGATCTTCCACATCCGCCACAATATTTTTTCGTTCAAATTTCAGTATGTTGTTTTATTCATTTAGCTAGTTAAATAAACATATTTCCTCAGATTTTTAACCATCTCAATTTCTCTCTAAAATACCCGACTTCTCCGTTTATAAAATTCCTTATTGTGCATCGTTCTTCTTCATCGTAACTCCGATTTGAGTGAAACCAACGCCAAAACGACCGTGTGAAAAGTGGATATTTTACCCACGGATTGGTTTTTTGATTTATAGTAATTTTTCTTGACCGAATTTCGAATTTAGTTTTTAGAGTAGTTTCTCATTATTTATTTTTGATATTTACCCATAAATTGTCGAGTTAGATCGATTGAAGGATAAAGAGTCAAAGAACAAAGATTGTTTGCTCGTGGAATCTTATTCGTGTGTAAAAGCGTCGAAATAAGGTAAGGGGTGAGTGAACGTTTGAATTCATGAGTGTAATATATTGTGAGATGAACGGGAAAACCGTATTTTCCAACGATTCATCTGGGGCTTGCTACGTACGGCAGTAGCCCTTTGAGGGATAAATTAATTAATGTGCAAATATGGAAATTGTGAGATTGAAATATAGAATAGAAATATTTGTAAGGTATTGATTGATTTAATTTCTTTAAATGTGTGGTATTTGATGTTATTGTGATATTGAGTGTCAAATTAATTTTATGAATATGTTTGATTAGATGAGTTTATGTGCTATGATGATAAAAGATGGATGTGTTGTGATAATTTTATGTGATGAGTTACGATTGATGATAGTGACATTCTAAATTTGTGATGAGTTATGTAATGATGATGATGTGCGATTTATAATAGTGATGTTATGAATTGGTGATGAAAAGATTGAAGTAACCTTTGATGAAATAATTGTGATTCCAATTTGTGTTTGAGATGACGGTCTTAATGGAGTATCATAGGCCAACGAGGGGAGAAAATAAATATTGAGAATTTGTGAAGTGGAGATTATTTTGTCATCATATAGGTATGGCCTGACAAGCCTAGCGATTCCGGGGAAGTACAACTGAATTGAGCCTGATCGTGGCGATCTACTGTTGAGCCTTAAGGCAAGATTGTTAGACCTTGGAGGTATTTGGGTGGGGAATTCCTAGGTGACTTGGAGGTAGCACTCCAAATGTCGGGAGCTACCATGCAACACACGTTTACCTTGACTGTCGCGTATATGTGTCTCGGGTTGAGTTGACGGGATCTATGAGGATAGGGCCAATTTGAATTGTCCGTCCACCGGAATGGTGGCATAGTATCATGGCCTCCTAACCAAGTACTTCAAAGTTAGAATGGTACCACATTGTGAAGTAGAGTCTAAGCTCATGCATAGCATTGCATTTTTTTGTGATTGTTTGTTGTGATTAATATGTATTGTGTGCGATGATAATTTCTTAGATGATTTGATGTTACTGTGAAATGTATTGATTTTCCTTGGTTTTGACTTTATAATGTTATATTTTTCCTTGAAGAATGTTTGTCTAATGATACGGTTTATTTATGATTAATTGTGTGTTCTCCTTACTTATATTATACTATTAACATGATTTCAAAACTCACCTCTTTCGTTGTTTGTGTTTGACTGGCTTGGCCCTACGTTTGCGAAATCGCAGTTATTACAGGTTAATGAGTCTTGAAGTTCAAATTTGGGAGAAGCCCCGCTCTGATTGGTGATACCAGGAATGAGAGTCCTAAGTTGTATTTTTATTTGTTTAATTAGAAACAACTTTTTGTATGAAACCTTATAACTAGTAAATTTTTGGAATTAAATCAAGAAATTCTAGTTAAATCAAGTTCATTGAATTTTAATTGAGGAGCAAAGTTGAATTGTTACATATGTATTTAGAGAAACGTGATATCCTAAAATAGATATAAAAGTTTTTATTTTCTTCATCCGCCGCGAGTTTTTTTCAAATAATTTAGTATAAATTATTATAAATGTTATTTTGGGTTTAGGGTGTCACAGGTTTGGTTGTTTTAGGAGAAGGCTGAGATGGTTTTGTGAAGGAGAAAATTTCATCTATGAATCTCTTTTTTTGATTTGGTGGGGTCGAATGAGAAGGTTCAGACGAGAATGATGATTTAGATTGAGTGATAGTTTTTGATGATTTTTTTGGAGTCGTGTGTAGAGGTGATGCAGATGAGTCATCAGAGATGATAAAAAAAGGTAGGTTTGGTGTTTGTGGCTTTTGAAGTTCCGATTCCGGCCTGAACGCGCATGGAACGCCTTTTGGCTATTGTAGGATTAACGACAAGTTTCCTTAGATGTGGAGGAACTTGAGCAATGTTTGTAGGAGGGCAAGAATAAAGGGGCGGAAGGACGGTGGATAGAGGTTTTAGGGAAATGATGCTAGGGTTAGTATATGGGGAAAAAGACATATAATCTGAGAATGTTTTCTTAGATGAAGATTCTGGGTGAGTTGGTCTTGGTGGTGGAGAAGGAGAACGGCTTGGTGAAGATGAAAGTGATGACGAAGAACTTGGAGGTGTGTTTGGATGTGGAACTTTCTGGGCGGATGTCTTTGTTCGAGCCATTTTTGATTTTGATGGGAGGATTTGTTTTGTAGAAACACATATTAGGTTTTGGAGAAGATGAAGTGTTGTTTCAGAAAAGAGGTTTAGAAGTGTTCAGTTGGAATTTCGAATTTTTGAAGAGGAAACACAATGATAATTTGAACCTAGGGAAAGAGGAGAAATGGAGCCGGGAAGTCACTTGACAGCGTGTCAGTGGAGCTTTTGAAGACAAGAAGATACATGCATTTAATGCCAAAACTTGCCTTTTTCCTTTTTCTGAGGAGGAGAGAAAATGACGACGCAGAGGAGAATGTTGAACGAAAATGGAGAATGATGTTTAAAAAACGGAGATTGATAAACGTTCTCCGTTTGTGCATGTAGTACGTCAATTTTGTTCGATTAACTAAATAACTCTAAAATATGCATATAATAATATATGTAATAATTATTTTACAATTATTATCAAAAATCTAAAAAATGATCATAAATTTTATTTTAGCCACATTTGGTATGCCATTTTTATTTTATTTGATTAGCCAAATTTTATTTCATTTTTTATTTGTTTAGTCACATATGCCAACTGATCTGAGGCACACTTCCTCGGCCCTGCCAACAACCTGTTCACGCTTCCTCATTACACTCAACACACATCAAGCCATCAAACCATTTCCTGCAGAATCATAACACACATCTCACCGTCTCATCTCAGCAACACTTTTATTTTCAAAATCACAAACATGCTACAAACTAGTAAAATCTGTGTACTCCTTGAAAAGGTGAAAAATACTTTTTCCTTAATTATACATTGCTTCAAATTTGTTGCAAAAACAATTCAAAACCCAGTTAAAATTTGTAAAACAATGTAATGTCCAGAGCTTAATTTTATCTCATGAACGAAAGGTTTTACCACTTTAGCCTATAAATTTTGAGTTCGAAAATCAGAAAGAGAAAGAATATTTGTTTGTATTTTTTTTATAAAATTTGATATTTAGTTATGAAGCAAAAAGAGAAAGAAAAAAAAATTAATTTTTTTTTAATGAAACAAAAATTAACTTCTTTTCTAATGAAACAAAAATTAACTCTAAATGAGTTGGGTTTATAGGAACAAATTTTATACTAGAGACCAAGCCCAAGATTTAATTTAAAAATAAAAGGATTTTTTATAAATAAAACTACAATAGAAACCCTAGGTATTTAAACTAAAAAGACTAAACAGAAAGAGAGGCAGCAAGGGGGGCAGCCGCTTCTGGTGAAAAAAACAAAGAAGAAGGAGGCTAAGTGAAAGGAAACGACCACAAGAGAAAAAAGGAGGACGAGTCCAAACGCGGCGGCGGCGCTAAAAGGGATGATCGCCGTTTCGGCGGCGACAGCGACTGTGATAACGTCGCCGAAGGTTTGTGATTTCTAATCTTATTTTTATTTTTCATTCATAAAAATAAACAATCTACATCTTTATAACAAAATAAATAATCATACGGTTAAGATAAGGAATAAACAGATTTAATACCTTTGCGTTCTTTTTTGTTTGATGTTTGTTACTAATATGATTTCTTCCTCTTCTCCTTCTTGGTATATATTTTTTAAACAGTAGTTTTAATCTCAGATTATTCAAAAAAAAAAAAAAACCCTCCCCTTTTCTGATTTTCGAACTCAAAATTTATAGGCTAAAGTGGTAAAACCTTTCGTTCATGAGATAAAATTAAGCTCTGGACATTACATTGTTTTACAAATTTTAACTGGGTTTTGTATTGTTTTTGCAACAAATTTGAAGCAATGTATAATTAAGGAAAAAGTATTTTTCACCTTTTCAAGGAGTACACAGATTTTACTAGTTTGTAGCATGTTTGTGATTTTGACAATAAAAGTGTTGCTGAGATGAGATGCTGAGATGTGTGTTATTATTCTGCATGAAATTGTTTTAGACCAGTTGGCATTTGCAGGATTTATGTTTTAGACCAAATAAAAGAAATTTGGCATACCAAATAAAATAAAAAAGAAATTTGGCAGACCAAATAAAATAAAAATTTACATAAATATGTAACTAAACAAATAAAAAATGAAATAAAATTTGGCTAATCAAATAAAATAAAAATGGCATACCAAATGTGGCTAAAATAAAATTTATGATCAGTTTTTAGATTTTTGATAATAATTGTAAAATAATTATTACATATATTATTATATGCATATTTTAGAGTTATTTAGTTAATCGGACAAAATTGAGGTACTACAGTGCGGAACACGAAATTAACGCGAATTTACTGGATTTTTGACAATTTTCAGCTTTTCTTTGATGAAATTGAAACTTTCCTCAAGTTGTTTTTGAGTATCAACAAACATTAATTCAATTTCTTTCTTGTTAACATGATCACGAATGAAATGATGCTTAATTTCAAATATGTTTGGATCTAGAGTGCTGAATGGAATTTTTAGATAGATTAGTTGCGCTAGTGTTATCATAGTAAATTGGAATACTTGAATAATTTACAGAGTAGTCTTCAAGATGATTTTTTATCCAAAGAACTTGTGAGCAGCATTTTGTTGCTGAGACAAATTCAGCTTCAATGGTTGATAAAGCTATTGTGTTTTGCTTCCTGCAAGACCAACTTATCAATGCTTCACCTAGGAACTGACATGCTCGACTAGTGCTTTTTCTTTCAATTTTGTCTCCAGCGTAATTAGCATCACAGTATGCTACAAGATTAAAATGAGAACATTTTCTATACCAAAGGTCAAGATCAGTAGTACCAACAAGATATCTAAAAATTCGTTTTACAGCAGTTAAATGTGATTCTTTTGGTGCTGATTGAAATCTAGCACATAATCCAACTGCGAACACAATGCATGGTCTACTGGCAGTTAAATAAAGTAAAGATCCTACCATGCATGTATACTCTTTTTCAGAAACAGATTTTCCATTTTCATCTTTATCTAATGAAGAAGATGGATGCATGGGAGTAGACATGATTTTGGCTTCATTCATTTTGTACTTTGTTAAAAGATCTTTTATGTATTTTTCTTAACAAATAAAAATGCCATCTTTATGTTGCTTAATTTGCAAGCCAAGAAAATATCTTAATTCTCCCATTATACTCATTTCAAATTCACTTTGCATGAGTTTTGAAAAACCATCACACTTTTTTTCATTAGTTGATCCAAAGATAATATCATCAACATACACTTGAACAATAAGTAAATCCTTTTTATCAGTTTTCTTGAATAGTGTAGTGTCGATTTTTCCTCTGAAAAATCTATTTTTGATTAAAAAGGAACTTGATCTTTCATACCAAGCTCTTGGTGCTTGCTTTAATCCATATAGAGCTTTGGTAAGTTTGAAAACATGATTTGGTTTTGATTGATCTTCAAAACCAGGAGGTTGTCTTACATAAACTTGTTCATTTAAAAGTCAGATTAAAAATGCGCTTTTAACATCCATTTGAAAAAGTTTGACAAGCTTATGAGATGCATATGCAAGAAGTATACGTATAGCTTCTAACCTTGCAACTAGAGCAAAAGTTTCATCATAGTCTATACCTTCTTGTTGATTGTAGCCTTGAGCAACCAACCTTACTTTGTTTCTAACAACCTTACCATCTTCATCTAGTTTGTTTCTAAAAACCCATCTTGTTCCAATGATAGTTTGATCTTGTGGATCTGGAACAAGTGTCTAGACTTCATTCTTTTCAAATTGAATAAGTTATTCCTTCATAGCTTCAATCCAAGATTGATCAACTATGGCTTCTTTAATTGATTTTGGTTCAATTTGAGATATCATTGCCATGCTGCTGTTTTCATCATTCTTGAATGACATTCTGGTTCTAATTCCATCAGCTGTATCCCCAATAATTTGAGTTTGAAGATGACCACCTATCGTTTTCCAGCTTTTAGGTGGAGAATGAAATGGAGATTGTTTATCGATCTCTCCGTTTCCTGCAATCATTTAGCTGTTGCAGACCAAATTGTTCTTCTTCTTCTTCCTCAATTGTTTTTCTCAATTCTAGATCATCAAATTCATCAACCAATATATGCATACTAATTTCAACAACTTTAGTTCTTAGATTAAACACTATACTCTTAAGATTCAGTAGAATAACCCAAAAAGATTGCTTTGTCTGATTTTGCATCAAACTTACCAAGGATATCTTTGTTGTTTTGAATATAACAATAACACCAAAAAATGTGAAAATAAGAGACGTTTAGTTTCCAATTTTTCCAGATTTCATATGGGGTTTTGTTGATAATTTTTCTTATAGATACACGATTTAAAATGTAACAGGAAGTATTAATAGCTTCAGCCCAGAAATATTTTTCAACGTTAGATTCTTCCAAGATTCGTTAACAACTCCATTTTTTTGTGGAGTTCTTGCACAAGATAGATTATGAGAAATGCCAAGTTCATCTAAGAAGGTTTTAAAAGAGGCGTTTATGAATTCTCTTCCATGGTCACTTCTTACAGAAATGATGTTGAAATCTTTTTCATTTTGTACCTTTTTGGAAAAAGTTTTAAATACATCAAATGCATCATCTTTCTGTTTTAAAAATAATACCCAAGTTTATCTTGAAAAATCATCAACAAAAACAAAACCATATTTCATTCCACCTAGACTTGTTGTTTTGATTGGCCCAAAAAGATCCATGTGAAGCAATTCAAGAGTTCTGTTAGTAGTTATAAAATCTTTTGAATGAGAACTGCTCTTAACTTGTTTTCCCTTTGCACATGCTTCACATACTTTATCTTTATCAAAGTTTAGTTTGGGTCATCCTCTAACAAGGTCTAGTTTTGAGATTTTTGAAATTGTTTTCATACTTATATGACCTGTCCTTTTATCCCAAATCCAATTATCTTTGTCGATTAACTTAAAGGATAAAATTTGCCAATGTGAAATAGTTTAATAAAAGACTCCGGTCATATTTTTTAGGAAACCTCCCTCTTACAAGATCTTACCACATATATATAGAAAAAATTTATGAACTAGTTTATTTGTTCTTTCTAAAGTGTCTTTGTTTAAAAAAAAATTACTGTTCCTAATTGGTTGTCATTTTCAAAATTTAAGATTATATTAATTATTGTGTTGTCCAAGTTTTCTCTAATAGTTTCTTATAGAGATAAATTTGTGAATTGAGATAATAAATCATTAAGAGTATAATAGAAAAACAAAAATTAACTTTATCAAAAATAAAAATATATATTGATTAATTGACATGTGTAAATAAGTAAAAATAGTAATTAAAAAGGAACGTATGGATGGCGTTATAAAGTAAAATGGCATCATGGTGACCAATGAGATATAATTTAGTATATATTAAAAATAAACTAACAATACTAAAAACAAAAATATAAAGTTATTTTAGGCAACAAATAAAAAAAAAGGTTATACTAAATTTATTGTGTTGTCTCCGTGTTTTGTGTTTGTTTTAGGAAATATAGCTACCTGGCCTTTTAGCTAAACCTCACCTCATTTGGCCCAACCAACGTCTAATTTGTGTAATCACCTTCCTTTCTTTCTGTATAAATAACTATAAACTCTTCAAACTAACACATTATTTTTATCAATGTAAACAAAACAAAAAAAAGTCAACGCCTTCTTCAAACGACTTTGAAGAAGGATTCCAATTGTTTCTACGAAGTTGTTTCCATTCTCCACTTCAATTATAATTGTTGTTCACTAATTTCAAATTATTTTATAATATACTTGCAAAACAGTAATACCTTAATTGACTCAATATTATGGCCAAAAATGATACAAATAGAGGAAGGAGAATCGCCATAATTGGCGTATCTACCTTGTTATTGGTGGCTATGGTTGTCGCTGTCACTGTTGGCACATATCGCGATCAAAATGGTTATGATGATAATATAGAAGACACCGAAAATAACCACATTACTTCCACTATGAAAGCAGTTCAAACAATTTGTCATCCCACTGATTACAAGAAGGAATGTGAGGAAACCCTCATAGCAGAGGCTGAGGCTGACAGTGTCACTGATCCAAAAGAACTTATTAAAATAGCATTTAATGTGACCATAAAGAGAATTGGTGATAAAATTAAGGAAACTGATCTCTTGCACGAGCTTGAGAGAGATCCTAGATCAAAGGATGCACTTGATACATGCAAACAACTTATGGATCTTTCAATCGGAGAATTCATAAGGTCACTTGATGGAATTGGTGAGTTTGATCTACAAGATATTGACAAAATCCTCATGAATCTGAAGGTTTGGCTTAGCGGTGCTGTTACATACATAGATACATGTTTGGATGGGTTTGAAAACACTACTAGCGAAGCTGGTACAAAGATGAAAGAGTTATTAACATCAAGCATACACATGAGTAGCAATGCTCTTGCCATTATTTCAGATTTTGCTGACACGGTCTCTGATTGGAATGCCACAAATGTTCTTAGACGCCGCCTTCTTCATTATTCTGACACTCCTTCTTGGGTTGATCATCACAAACTCCAAAATGCTAAGACAAATTTATTCAAACACAAGCCTAATGTTACTGTCGCCTTAGATGGCAGTGGTGATTTTAAGAGCATCAATGAGGCATTGACACGGGTTCCTGAGAAGAGCAAAAAACCATTTGTGATCTACATTAAAGAAGGTGTTTACCCAGAGTATGTTGAAGTTACCAAACATATGACGCACGTTGTGTTTATTGGTGACGGTGGGAAGAAGACAATAATCACTGGCAACAAAAACTTTATTGATGGCATTAACACCTATAGAACCGCCTCTGTTGGTATGTCTATTTTCATGCATATGCTTACTAACTTTCTTGTCTTTTAATTTCCTTCCAATTTTTAATGTTGATAATCTTAAGTTAGTTAATTCTTGTATGGTAATAAAAAAATGAGTACTTTATAGAGATTTTGATATATGAATTATAAACTAATGATTAGTTTATGAATATGTTTGCAGCTATTCAAGGAGATCACTTTGTGGCCATTAACATGGGCTTTGAGAACTCAGCTGGACCACATAAACATCAAGCAGTGGCACTAAGGGTTCAAGGAGATAAGACAATATTTTTCAATTGCTCAATGGATGGATATCAAGACACACTTTATGTACACACCATGCGTCAATTTTACCGTGATTGCACCATTTCAGGTACCATTGACTTTGTCTTTGGTAATGCACTAGCCGTTTTCCAAAACTGCAAATTTGTTGTCAGAAAGCCAATGTCAAACCAACAATGCATTGTGACCGCACAAGGAAGGAAGGAAAGATTCCAACCATCAGCAATAGTCATCCAAGGAGGTTCCATTGTATCTGATCCTGAGTTCTACCCAGTGAGGTTTGACAACAAGGCCTACCTCGCCCGTCCATGGAAGAACTTTTCTAGGACTATCATAATGGACGCTTTCATCGATGATTTGATTCATAGTGATGGTTATTTGCCATGGCAAACAATAGAGGGACCTTCCGGCATGGACACTTGCTTCTATGCCGAGTACCATAACTTTGGCCCTGGTTCAGACAAAACAAAACGTGTAAATTGGGCAGGTATTTGGAACCTCAATGCAAAGGCTGCACATTGGTTTGCACCATCCAAGTTCTTCCATGGTGGTGATTGGATTGAGGCAACTGGAATTCCTTTCTTTTCTGGTATTCCCGATCACCATAGGCACAAAAAGACTCTGCTTAAATGGTGATCTTGATGATGTGAGATGTTTGTTCAAGGATTGTATCTTTTTATTTTTTGTTTTAAAGAAAAATTGATTTTTGTTAGAAAACAACGTAACAAAATGTAATAATAACGAAAAAGAGGTGAGATGTGGCACGGCGAGCGATGATGAATTTCATCCGGCGGCAGCGGCCATTAATTATAATCTTAAGGGAAAACTATTTATTTGTTGTTATGATTTTTTTGTTATTTGATAAAGACGTGATATGAGATTTTTGTTATATTGTGAAATTTGTTTTCTTGGTGATTGGTTTATAAACATCAATTAGTTATATTTTTTTTAGCATTTTGTGTTACAAATAAAACAATTTTAGGAACAGATAACTTTAGAAAAATGAAAGTTTAACATATGAGTTTATTTTTTTGCATAAACAGAAAAAGAGAAAAAAGAAAAAAGAACATTTTTTAAAGGGATGCAATACAAAGACTAATAAGAGGAAATTAGAGAAGCAATAAGAAAGTGATACCACAAAAACTAATAAGAAGAAATTAGAGAAGCAATAAGAAAGTGATACCTTACTACTGAATTGATTTTTTGCTAGACTGATTTTTCCAAGACCAGATTATCGGCTCCTCTTTTGCCTATTATTCTTTTTTTTTTGTGCTCTCCAATAGTGCTCCCATCTTCTAGTCTTATTATCGATTATTTATATGTTTTTCGGGTGTAGGTTACAAAAGACAAGGGAATAATTGCCAATTGATCACCATTTTATTACTATTAATCTCTTTCTTTTTTGTTTCTTTTCATTCAATTGATTATCATTATACCGATTTTTATGACCATCAATTCATTTCTTTTCGTTTTCTTTCATTCAATTATGTACCTTTATTTATTTGTTATTTTTTTTAATTATATATATATATATATATATATATATATATATATATATATATATATATATATATATATATATATTTAGAAAAGAGTCTGAACAGGAATCAGAGGCAAACAAGAACTGGGAACATATGTGATTGTCTAAAGTTTATAGCCCTAATTATTTATTTTTATTTTTATTTTTATATTTCTATACATTTATTATTATTATTATTATTATTATTATTATTATTTCCCTTTTTTTTAAATAAAAGTAACAATAAATAAATAAATAAAAAGCGGACAAAATTAGGTGTCAACAGCTGCCCTTCTTTACTTAGAATTTACTTGAGAATCAAAATAAAAGATAAGTAAAGATGACAACTCTAATTTTGTCCGAAAAGAATTTTTTAGAAGGGTGCGGGTCGTTTTCCCGGCTTCAAGATGCGGGTTGTTTTCTCGGCTTTGAGTGCGAGTCGTTTTCCCGGCTTCAACATGCGGGTCGTTTTCTCGACTTCGGGTGCGAGTCGTTTTTCCGGCTTCAATGGTCGTTTTCTCGGCTTCGAGTGCGAGATCGTTTTCCCGGCTTCAACGGTTGTTTTCTCGGCTTTAGGTTCGAGTGGTTTTCCCGGCTTCAAAATAATGTAAATCATAATTGGTCATTGCCCTATATATAGACTTTTATCTCTAATATCAGACATAATGCATATTACTTCTTTTTCCCATCTGAAGAGCATATAAGTTATAAGGAGATCCAATGGAGAAGAATCAAGAGTCAACAAGTTTTATATTGTATCTAATAAAAATCAACAATTTTTCCATACCATTCAATTTTTGTATCTGCGTTTCAAAATAAATAGTATGGCATGGAAAAATTGTGTTACCTCATTAGATATAAGATATATCGTAGGCAATTACATGCATTTTTAGACCTCTATTTCTAAATAATGGATTCTAGCCCTTTTCATCACAAGTTTCTGAATCTTTCCCTACAATTTAGTTTGTGACTTGTTTTTTATGACGTGTCATATTTACTAATGATGTAGAATTGTATTTAATGATACTATTTTTGAAACAACCAACTTTAGTAATATTTTTTTGTCAAACAAAAAATGTTAGTAAAATTTAGTACCATTAATATTATTAGTATTTTCTTGAAGGTGGAGATCAAATTCTCGATTGCCTTATTACTTCACTCTGTACCCCAACTACAAATCAACCTTATATCCTCTTAAATAATAAAAATTGTTAAATATTGAATTTTTCATTTAAGGTATCTAAATATAAATCTCGTTACGTCGAAGTCACTTTTAATTAGAATTAATTTCATTGAATCAATTTTAGTTACCACTTAACCAATTAAACACACACTTAAAACTTCAACAACTTATAATCTAATTTAACCATTTAAATTTTTAGGAAAAGGTAAAATATATTTCTGTCACTACGCCAAAAATGACATTTTATAATGCGTCTTTTACAGCGCTTATTAAATACAAGCTCTGTTGTATAATTTTTTTAAAATAATGGAGGATACAACAACGCTTTTTTTACAAGCGCTGTTGTAGCGTCATATAGGGTCACATACGCTTGCACATAATGTTTACAACTCTTTTACAGCGATTTTTTAGAAAGCGCTGTAAATTGAAGCGCTCTCACACAGCCTTTTGCATCGCTTTTTGAGCGCTTTAAACACAAGCGCAGTAAAATGTAGCGCTCCCACCTTATGTTACATAGCTTTTAAAGCGCTTCTTAATGAAGCGCTGTAAAAGCCTTGCGCTTTCACATAATCAAATGACCTATTACAGCGCTTTTGATACAAGCGATGTAATAGGCTTGCCCTTTCACATTTTTATAGGACCTATTAGAGCGCTTTTTGAACAAGCGCTGTAAAATCATTCATTTTAAATAAAAAACATCCACTTTAAGTAAATAAAAGCAAATTTAATACGTTGTCCAAATCCTATGAACCCTCGTCTCCTCTACCCTGCGAAACCTCCTCTCATCTACTGTGCGCCCATCTACAAATTGATTTACCTTGCTCCTCCTTTAAAACAAATTGATCAACGTTGTCTCAGGTACTGTATTTTATTTATTTGTTGTTGTCACTAATTCAAACTGATAAATTGTTACATGATATTAGATATGTTCTCATGATATATATGTTCTGTTTTGAAATCAATCTTGGACCAATATTATAAAATATGTGTATTATATATATATATATATATATATATATATATATATATATATATATATATATATAGGTCATATATATCAGACTTGAAATCATGCTTATTGTGTAACTGCATTTATATATATAGGTCATATAAATGGACCGGAAATGGATGTCTGCCAATCGATTGACAAAAGAGTATGAAAATGGAGTGAAGGAGTTTATTGAGTTTGCAGTGATGAATGCAAAAGATCCAAATAGAGTTGTTTGTCCTTGTTTAAAATGTTGTTTTGGAAAACGCGTTAGAGCAGATGAATTGGAAGAACATTTAGTATGGTATGGAATTGATCAAAGCTATACATTTTGGATAAGACATGGTGAGAAAATCAATGGAATCACCCGCACAGATACATATGTTTCAACTGATTTCGACACAGATACATATGAGGCGGACCGAGTTGAGGAGATTGCAAAAGTAGTTGAAGAAGATCTTCGTGATTGTCCTAAAATGTTTGAGAGCTTGTTGAGTGATGCAGAGAAACCATTATATAATGGTTGTACTAAATTCACAAGACTTTCGGCGATATTAAAGTTGTACAACTTAAATGCGAGTAATGGATGGTCTGATAAAAGCTTCACAGAATACTAACACTCTTTAAAGATATGTTGCCATTGAAGTAGCAATGTCAAGTTACAAGGAAGGGGGTTTGAATTGTAATCTTGCCTATTTTAAATTTCCTGTTAAAACCTTAAGAAAACAACTCAAGAATGATCTTGGTTATGAAAACACAAACGAAGAACGTTCTTGGATTTGAAACAAAAAACGCATAACGTTCTTGATTAGTTAAAATCACAGTTTTTAGTTTCTCTATTTAATTTTAACAATAACAATGACTGAATGTAAATAGAGAATAGGAAGAGATACCACACAAAGATATATCCTGGTTCACCCAACGTGGGCTACGTCCAGTCCTCACAACTGTGAGATTTTCACTAAGTGTTCAAAGAACGGAGAACAATCACAGTTAAAGATCAACCTTGATCTGTAACTACACTTCCTTTCCACCCAGAAAGGATTCAATCAAGTCACCTAACTAATCTGCTAGGATTTTACAGTTAACTCTTTTAATCACGCTCAAACTATAAACAATCCTTATAGTTATGAGTTTATACAATAATGATTTAAAGGGTTTGGTTGAATCTGATTATGCTCAGCTCTTGTTTGAGAATAGATTCAGAACGAAAAGAACTCAGTAGAATAAACTGGAAGTATGTAATGGTTTCAGCCTGATTTCTTTTGTGAATGAGATAGCTTCAAGAATGCAAGTGAATATGATTTAACGAGAATACTTGGCACTTGAAGATCTGAATGATGCTTGAGATTTTGCCTTCCTTTTATAGATGATTTGGGCAATTAATTCTGGTCAGAAAGAGCTGTTGGTAGTGCTATGTTTTCTTTCTGATAGAAGCAACGAATCTGTTGACAAAATGCACCATTCATGTGACAGTTTTGGGCTTTGTTGTTTGGGCTGTTTTACTTAATTTTGCACAAGCTTCCTGCGCGCTTAATGACCCATTAAGCTTTGATAATACTTGATGATAATTGGGCTTTGGTTTGGACACTTGATTTGATCCAAAACTGATTAGAAATGAGTGAATAATTTTCTGCAGAACTGAGAAGTCTTCTTCTGCAGAAATAGAGATTGTTCTTCTTCAGAAACGGAGAACGTTGATTAAAGGTGGATAAAGATGATCAATCTGATCTTATAGTCTTCCGGACAAGCTAAGGACTTATAATCAATCTTGACGTTCAGTTTTGTTCAACTTTCTTGACAGTTCCAGACTGGAGAAAGTTGTAGTCCGTTTTTGACATGCTTAGATTCATGATGATTTATCTTAGTGATTCGCGAACCGTTTTGAGTAAACATGATTCCTATATGTTCCTTGTCATGTACTGATGAAATTGATATAAAGAATTAAGGCAGAATCAATGTAAAAGCGTTGGAGAAACATTGGTGAAGTGGATGTGACAATCATTCTTGATTCTGCTGATCTTTCTCTGTTTTGTACAGTTTATGATCATGACTGTTTTATTTGTTTTTTGATCTGATTTATTTTCTTTGCTTGGTTCCTATCTTTAATAAAAACACTCAAGAGCACAGATTAAATTAACATAACATTTAGAATCATAATTAATATTCTTAATTAAAACTTGTTTATTTTCATCAAAACTTAATTTGAGAGTTTGTCTTAACAATCTCCCCCTTTTTGATGATGACAAACATGTTAATTTAGATTTTAATTTTGATTCTAATTTTAATTTTCAAGAGCGTAAAAGCTCCCCCTCAATTGATGCAATAGATTTACAGTAATATAACTAATGCAATCAGTTTATTTGCGAAAAAGGATATTTCATTAATAATGCAATCGCTGAATTACAGAAATTAAGATCCTGAATTACAAAAGATAATATTAAAATCAGAATAAAAACTAAACTTAATTTTCCCCCTTTGTCATACAAAAAGGAAGGAGAAAAAGATCCCTACTTTGCTAAAGAAGGAGAAGAGCCTTCTGATGATTGAGACTTGGACGAAACAGGAACAGGCTCAGGAGCAGGAGATAGAGCAGGTTGAAAAGGAGGAGGAGGAGGCACACCGAGCTTGGGTGCAAGTGTATCCGTGAGCCAAGATTGTAGGTGAGTCTGTTGAGCCAAGAGAAGTTGTAGAGTTGTCATTATTTCGAAGTTGGTGGGTTCCTTTGGAGGAGTCATGATAGGTCGAGGAATGGGAGCAGTGCTGCTTGATGGAGCAGAGACAACTGGGAGAGAGGCAGGTAGTGGCTGAGGATTCGATTGATTGGATGAAGTAGCGTTGTTGGAAGGTTCGGAAGAAGCCAAAAATTGACTAATTCCAAAAATAGATGAAGTGGTGGTTTGTGGAGAAATGTACACAGGTGACATGGCGGAGACATTTTGGTGAGGAAGCAGTGTTGTCATGGGGTCAAGGGGAGAACGAAGAAGTTGGGAGACAGAGATGAAGTCCGTGGAGGAAATGGTGGATTGTTGGGGAAAAACGGAGAAAGTAGGATTGGTAGGAGGAGGACTGAGAGAACGTTCTCTGTTTTGAGGGGAACGATCTGGGGCATGTTCAAGAGAACGTTTTGGGTTTTCTAGTGAACGTTCTGGGTTCTGAGGAGAACGTTCTGGAGCATTATCAAGAGCTCGATCTGGTGAAGGAGAAGGTGATGTGGGGGCTGTAACAGGAGCTTCTCGTCTGGTAGAACGTTTTCTTTTTAGTGTGGATGGAAAGGAATGAATGAGTGGGGCATATTGTATGGTTCTGGGTCGGTTAGTTTGTGGATATCGTGGTTGTGTTTCAGGTTGGGGAGAAGGCTGTTTGAGTGGGCCATATTTTTGGTGGAAAATTTTGAGATTTTGATAAGGGATTTTTCATTGGACAGAGGGATATGAAAATGATTAAAGACTTTTGAAATAATCATACCATAAGGAACAATATTCTTCTTGTAGTCTTTGTTGGCAGCAGCAATCATGTGATGAAGTATCAGATGAGGGAGGTTGAGACGCTTGCAGTTGAGCAGATGATAGATGATTAGTGCGTCGTTTTCAGAGACATACTCATGGCTTCCACAGTGGGGAAGAAGAGTATGTTGACTCATGTTGTTGAAAATTTTAGGGAGAGGGCGAAGGAATGTTGAATGGTACCTAGTAGAATTCTCTTGAAATAGTTCAGAGAGAACTGCAGTCTCTTTAAGATTGAGAGCTGCATACCAGGATTTTCCAAAAACAGCAGGACCTTCAGTAGGAAGATCCAAGATTGAGGCCAAAATGTCAGGAGTCGATCTGATCTCAATTCCCTTGATAGTGGAAATGAACAGAGATTTTTCAGGGAATGTTTTGGTCTGACAATAGAAGGCTCGAACAGCATCTGGATAGTGTGGTTCAGAGATTTGAAAAAAGGCAGTCTAGCCTAGGGCATCAGTAAAATGTTTGATAGAGTTGCCATCGACTGTGAGTTTGTCGAAGATGAAAACTCTGCCAACACCAATGGGCCTCTGAGCCCATTTGTCCTTAAATACTTTGGTGGCAGTGGAACGAATCAGAGGAGTGGTATTAGGTTTGGCCTTTTTGGAAGGTGGAGATGGTGGCACAGTGGAGTCAGAGTCAGAGGAAGGTTCAGATGAAGGAGGTTGAGGTGAAAAAGGTCTTTTGGTGGTTTGTGAGGGAGAGGTAGTCTGGGACGGAGAACGTTCTTCTCTAGATGAACGTTCTTGAGCTGGAGAGGGAGATTTGTGGTGGGCAGAAGAACGTTCTTGAATGGAAGAACGTTCTGGAGTAGGGGAGTATGTGTCGTGATTATGGGAATGAGTAGTTACAGGAGAACGTTCTGGGAGAGGAGAACG
Organism: Cicer chorassanicum; assembly: GCA_037974735.1. Lineage (NCBI taxonomy): Eukaryota > Viridiplantae > Streptophyta > Magnoliopsida > Fabales > Fabaceae > Cicer > Cicer chorassanicum. The sequence goes on from JBBPBP010009779.1 coordinate 73,966,638, forward strand.
TTCTGGAGTGAGAGATGGAGAATTTTGTGGGATAGGAGAACGTTCTTGAAGAACGTTCTGGAGTAGGGGTAAGACTTTTTTGAGTAGTTGGAGTGGAAGGAATGGGAGAACGTTCTGGAATTTGGGTGGGAGAAGGTGTCGGGGTTCGGGAACGTTCTTGAGATGAGGAAGGAGAAAGACATAATTTGTGTTTAGGTACAATTGTTTTGAATCTCTGGGGAATGGGTAAGTTTGTTCTTGCCAGAAATTTTGAGGTTGGCATGGTGGTTTTTGTTTTTAGGGTATGAGTTTTAGGTTGAGTGGGTGTTGGGGAGGAGAAAAATTCAATCATTAGTCTCTGTTTCTGGTTTGGAGGAGTAGATTGAGAGGCTTTAGAAAATGATGATTTTGATGGGGTTGGTATTGAGGTTTTTGATTGAGGAGTCTGAGATGAAAAAGAGGATTTTGGTGGAGTGACAAGTTTTGTTGAAGGAGGAGGAGTATCAGATGATTCATCTGACTCAGTGTCTGAGATGATGAAGTAGGCAGGTTTAGTGATTGGGGTCCTTGAGGTCCCAATTCCTGCCAGGATTCTCATTGAGCGTCTTGTAGGTGTTGGAGGATTGACAAATTTTAGTGGTGATGGTGCGGGGTTTAGAAAAGGATGTTCTCAAGTGAGGAGGAACTTGAGCAACATTTGAAGATTGACAGGAATGAAGAGGAGGAAGAACAGAAGATACAGGTTCAGGAATGGAGGTGTTAGGGTTGGACTCGGGGGACGAAGAAAGGTAGTCAGAAAAAGAGGAGTCTGATGAGTGTTTTGGAGGAGTTGGCCTGGGAGGAGGTGATGGTGAACGATCGTAGACTGGTGAGAAGGATGATGATGGTGATGGAGTGTCAGTGCTTGCATTTTTGCGAGCAGATTGCTTTGCTCGAGCCATTGTTGACAATTGAGAAGGAGAGATGAAAGATGAATTTGGATGAAGACAGAGGTTTGAGATGATGGAAACTGTTTCAGAAAGGTGAACAGTTATGATAACTGCAACATGTTTTTGCAGTTTTTCAAGAGAGAGAGTAATGATGATTAAACCTAGGGAAGTGACAAGTGTTGGGGAAAGGAACAAATTTGACGGCTTAACAGTGACCTTTGAAAGCCTTGATGCACGCGCATTTAATGCTAGGACATGCCTTGTCTGCGCATGAGGAAGATGATGTCTGGGAAGAAGATTTGAAAAACGGAGAAAGATGTTTAAAAAACGGAGATTGATAAACGTTCTCCGTTTTCTGCAGAAGCAGTTTTAACTTGAATTTTCAGGATTTTTCATAATTTTTAGTTTTTCTTTGATTGAATTAAAACTTTCCTCGACCAAGGGCTTTGTAAAAATATCAGCAAGCTGATTTTGAGTATCAACAAAAATTAAATCAATATCCTTTTTATTAACATGATCGCGAATAAAGTGATGTTTTATTTCGTTATGTTTTGAACGAGAATGTTGAATTGGATTTTTTGACAGATTGATTGCACTAGTATTATCACAGTAAATTGGAATACTAGAGTAACTTACAGAGAAGTCTTTAAGTTGATTTTTAATCCAGAGAACTTGTGAGCAACAACTTGCAGTTGATACGTATTCAGCTTCGGTGGTTGATTAGGCTATAGTATTTTGTTTCCTGCAAGACCAGCTTATCAAAGCGTCACCCAGAAATTGACATGCTCCACTGGTGCTTTTTCTTTCAGTTTTATCTCCAGTATAATCAGCGTCACAGTATGCTACAAGATCAAAATGAGAACCTTTTCTATACCAAAGGCCAAAATCAGTAGTTCCAACAAGATATCTAAAGATTCATTTTACAGTAGTTAAATGGGATTCTTTTGGCGCAGATTGAAATCTAGCACATAATCCTACTGCAAATACAATATATGGCCTGCTAGCTGTTAAATATAGCAAGGAACCAATCATGCCTCTATATTCTTTTTCAGAAACAGATTTTCCATGTTCATCTTTGTCTAATGAAGAGGATGGATGCATAGGAGTAGACATGATTTTTGCTTCATTCATTTTGTACTTGGTTAACAAATCCTTAATGTATTTTTCTTGACAAATAAAAATACAATTTTCATGTTGTTTAATTTGTAATCCAAGAAAATATCTTAATTCTCCCATCATGCTCATTTCAAATTCACTTTGCATGAGTTTTGAGAAGCCATCGCACATTTTTTCATTAGTTGATCCAAATATAATATCATCAACATACACTAGTACAATGAGTAAATCATTTTTATCAATTTTCTTAAAAAGTGTAGTGTCGATTTTTCCTCTGGAAAATCCATTATTGATTAAGAAGGAACTTAACCTATCATACCAAGCTCTTGGTGCTTGTTTTAATCCGTACAGAGCTTTTGTAAGTTTGAAAACATGATTTTGGCTTTGATTGATCTTCAAAACCGGGAGGTTGTTTCACATAAACTTGTTCATTTAAAAAGCCGTTAAAAAATTCACTTTTAACATCCATTTGAAATAATTTAACAAGTTTGTGAGATGCATATGCAAGAAGTATACGAATAGCTTCTAACCTTGCAACAGGAGCAAAAGTTTCATCGTAGTCTATACCTTCTTGTTGGTTGTAACCTTAAGCAACCAATGTTGCTTTGTTTCTTACAACCTTACATTCTTCATCTAATTTGTTTATGAAAACCCAGCGTGTACCAATAATTGTTTGATCTTGAGGATTTGGTACCAAGGTCCAGACTTCATTCTTATCGAACTGCTGCAGTTCTTCCTTCATGGCTTCAATCCAACATTGATCAACTATGGCTTCTTTAATTGATTTTGGTTCAACTTGAGAAATCATTGTCATGTTGTTCTTATCATTCTTGAATGACTTTCTGGTTCGGATTCCATCTGCTGTATCCCCATTGATTTGAGTTTAAGGATGATCTCCTATCGTTCTCCAGCTTTTAGGTGGAGAATGATACGAAGATTGTTTATCAATCTCTGTTTCCTGCACATCAGTTCTCTGTTGTGTGTCTGGCAATTCTTCATCCTCATTTGACTTTTCAAGTACTAAGTCATCAAACTCATCAAATAAAATATGCATGCTGATTTCAACAACTTTAGTTCTTAGATTAAAAACTCTATAACCTTTAGAGTCGGTTGAATAACCCAAAAAGATAGCTTTATCTGATTTTGAATCAAATTTTCCAAGAACATCTTTGTTGTTTAGAATATAACAGTAACACCCAAAAATATGGAAGTATGAAATGTTTGGTTTTCTGTTTTTCCAGATTTCATATGGAGTTTTGTTTATGATTTTTCTAATGGATACACGATTTAAAATATAGCATGATGTATTGACGACTTTAGCCCAAAAATATTTTTCAACATTAGATTATTTCAAGATTGTTATTTCCCTTTCTTGTAAGGTTCTATTTTTTCTTTCAACAACTCCATTTTGTTGAGGAGTTCTTGCAGAAGACAAATTGTGAGAAATGCCAAGTTCTTCAAGAAATTTTTTGAAAGGGGCATTTATGAATTCTCCTCCATGATCACTTCTTATAGAAATGATGCTGGATTCTTTTTCATTTTGTACCTTTTTACAAAAGATTTTAAAAGCTTCAAAAGCATCATCTTTTTGTTTTAAAAATAGTACCCAACTGTATCGAGAGAAATCATCAACAATAACAAAACCATATTTCATTCCTCCTAAACTGGTTGTTTTGACAGGACCAAATAAGTCTATGTGAAGTAATTCAAGAATTCTGTTTGTGGAAATAAATTCTTTTGAGTGAAAGCTGCTTTTAACTTGCTTTCCCTTGACACAAGCTTCACATATTATGTCTTTTGCAAAATTTAGTTTTGGTAATCCTCTGACAAGTTCTAATTTTGAAATTTTGGAAATGGTTTTCATGCTGACATGCCCTGCCCTTTTATGCCAAATCCATTTATCTTTATCAATAGATATGAAGCAGGATTCATCAGGCAATTCTTCAAGATATAATACATAAAGGTTTTTCTTTCTGGTTCCAGAAAACAGTTTTTCACCATATTTTGTTTTTATGATTTCACATAGGTTGGGTTTGAAAATAACTTCACAGCCATTGTCACAAAGTTGACTTATGCTTAAGAGATTATGTTTCAGACCTTCAACATATTGAACATCAGTTATTTGAGCAGAGTTTTTCTTACCAATTGTCCCTTTACCTTTGATTCGAGCTTGATTGTCATTTCCAAAGGTGACAGACCCTCCATCTTTCTTGACGAAGGACAAGAAACAATTTTTATCACCTGTCATATGTCTTGAACAGCCACTGTCCAAGAACCATGGCTTTTTCTTGTTACCTTGAGAACCAACCTGCAATTTTGGTTTTATTAACTTTTGGTACCCATTCTATCTTGGGTCCTTGTGGATTAGTTCTAAATTTTGATTTTCTGTTAATATGACATGTAGATTCAGAATGTCCAATCTTAGAACATGAAGAACATTTGATTGTTTGTTTTTGAAAAAAAAAAATTTAACTGGTTTTGACAGATTTTCAGAACTTTCTCCGTTTTCTGTTTTATCTGGAGAACGTTCTTGTTTTTTCTGAGAAAAACCTGTTTTTGTTCCAGATTGTTCTTTTCTCTGTTTGCTCTTGATTTTCTCATCTCTTTTCTTAAAATAACATGCAAATTCAAGATGTCCAATTTTGCTGCAATATGAACATTTGATCTTGCATTTATTTTCTCTTCTTTCTGGAATAAAAAGTTTTCATACATTTTGGTTTTCTAAGTTTTATTAAAACCAAGACCAGCTTTATCAAATACTCCATCTTGAGATCCCATGATATTTTGAAAGGTTCCAGTAGCTTTAATAAAGTTTAACAGATCATTTTAAAAAAGTTGAACTTCAGCTTTAAGGAGAACGTTCTCCTTTTGAAGTGAATAGTGTTCTTGACTTTCTTGATTTTCAGTGTGAAAGTTTTTGGTCTGAGATTCTTTCAGATTTTGAATGATTTCCTTTAGCTTATCATTCAGAACCTGAGTTTTTTCTTTCTCTTCCTTTTCTTTATAAAATTTTTCTTTTAAAGAACTACACTTTTGAATGAGTAAGTTTGAATCATTTAATAAGTTGTCAAATTCTTTTTCCATTTGTTCACATAAAATGCAGGATTCAGAATTTGTTACCTCATTTTCTTCAGTGTTTGCCATTAAGCATATGTTAGCTTCTTCATCTTCTTCTTCATCAGGTTCATCTGAGTTATCCCATGTGGCCATCATTGATTTCTTTTTGGAAGGAAATCTGTTTGGTGTTCTTTTGTTCAGAGGACACTCAGATTTGTAATGTCCCAGCTTATTACATCCAAAACATGTAATTTGGCTTTTGTCTAGTTCTGTTTTAGGATTTTCTTTTCTGTTTGGGAATCCCTTCTTCATTTGGTCTCTCCTTCTCATTATTCTTTGAATTCTTCTAGTGAGAAGAGTTATTTCTTCATCAGCATCTTCTTGATTTTTTTCTTCTGGTTCTTCCTCTGTTTGGTCAGGCATGCTTTCTTGAGATGCTTTTAAGGCTATTGCTTTTTCTTTCTTGACAGGTTTATCTTCTTGCAGTAATACCTCATGTGCTTTTAAGGTTCCAATTAGCTCTTCTAGTGCCAGTACTTCGAGATTCTTGGCTTGGCTTATAGCTGTTACCATTGGTCTCCATATGACTGGAAGACATCTCATGATCTTTCTTACTCTATCTTGTACTGAGTAAGCCTTTCCCAAGGATCGCATTTCATTCACTATAGTTGTGAACCTTGAATACATTTCATCAATGGTTTCTCCTTCATTCATTTCGAACAGCTCAAATTTTCTTATGTCGATGTCTATTCTTGTTTCTTTGACATGGTTTGTTCCTTCATGATGAATTTCCAATGTATCCCAAATTTCTTTAGCAGTTGTGCATTCATTAGCTCTTTCACTTTCTTCCCTGCTCAAAGCACACGATAAGAATAATTGAGCTTTAGAGTTTAAGAGTACCTTAGTTTTGTCTTCAGATGTCCAGTCGATTTCTTCCTTTTTGGCAGAGTTTGAATCATTTTGATCAGCTCTTGGAATGAAATCTCCATCTGTAATGATGCGCAGCATTCCTGTGTCTTGAGACTTTAGAAACAGCTGCATCTTGTTTTTCCAAAAGTAGTAATCAGTTCCATCAAAATATGGTGGCCTGTTTGAGGATCCTCCTTCAACAATGTATTTTGCTTTTGACATTTTTTCTTCTAGATCTTTTTCTCTAGCACTTGGTTAAAGTGTTCTTTTTAGAGACCAAGCTCTGATACAAATTGAAGTAGCAATGTCAAGTTACAAGGAAGTGGGTTTGAATTGTAATCTTGCCTATTTAAAATTTCTTGTTAAAAACTTAAGAAAACAACTCAAGAATGATCTTGGTTATGAAAACAGAAACGAAGAACATTCTTGGTTTTGAAACAGGAAACGCAGAACGTTCTTGATTAGTTAAAATCACAGTTTTTAGTTTCTCTATTTAATTTTGACAATAACAATAACTGAATGTAAATAAAGATAAGGAAGAGATACCACACAAAGATATATCCTGGTTCACCCAACGTGGGCTACGTCCAGTCCTCACAACTGTGAGATTTTCACTAAGTGTTCAAAGAACGGAGAACAATCACAGTTAAAGATCAACCTTGATCTATAACTACACTTCCTTTCCACCCAGAAAGGATTCAATCAAGTCACCTAACTAATCTGCTAGGATTTTACAGTTAACTATTTTAATCACACTCAAACTATGAACAATCCTTATAGTTATGAGTTTATACAATAATGATTTAAAGGATTTGGTTGAATCTGATTATGCTCAACTCTTGTTTGAGAATAGATTCAGAACACAAAGAACTCAATAGAATAAACTAGAAGTATGTAATGGTTTCAGCCTGATTTCTTTTGTGAATTGGATAGCTTCAAGAATGCAAGTGAATATGATTTAATGAGAATACTTGGCACTTGAAGATCTGAATGATGCTTGTGATTTTGCCTTCCTTTTATAGATGATTTGAGCAATTAATTCTGGTCAGAAAGAGCTGTTCGTAGTGCTCTGTTTTACTTCTGACAGAAGCAACAAATCTGTTGACAAAATGCACCATTCATGTGATAGTTTTGGGCTTTGCTGTTTGGGCTGTTTTACTTAACTTTGTACAAGCTTCCTGCGCGCTTAATGACCCATTAAGCTTTGATAGTACTTGATGATAATTGGGCATTGGTTTGGACACTTGATTTGATCCAAAACTGATTGGAAATGAGTGAATAATTTTCTGCAGAACTGAGAAGTCTTCTTCTGCAGAAACAAAGATTGTTCTTCTTCAAAAACGAAGAATGTTGATTAAAGGTGGAGAAAGATGATCAATCTGATCTGATAGTCTTCTGACAAGCAAGGACTTATAATCAATCTTGACGTTCAGTTTTGTTCAACTTTCTTGACAGTTCCAGACTAGAGAAAGTTGTAGTCCGTTTTTGACATGCTTAGATTCATGATGATTTATCTTAGTGATTCGAGAACCGTTTTGAGTAAACATGATTCCTATTTGTTCCTTGTCATGTACTGATGAAATTGATATAAAGAATTAAGGCATAATCAATGTAAAAGCGTTGGAGAAAGATTGGTGAAGTGGCTCTGACAATCATTCTTGATTCTGCTGATCTTTCTCTGTTTTGTACAGTTTATGATCATGACTGTTTTATTTGTTTTTTGATCGATTTCTTTGCTTTGCTTGGTTCCTATCTTTAATACAAACACTCAATAGCAGATATTAAATTAACATAACATTTAAAATCATAATTAATATTCTTAATTAAAACTTGTTTATTTTCATCAAAACTTAATTTGAGAGTTTGTCTTAACAGCCATATGATAATGAACTTCCCAGTCGAACCTACGAGCCTAAACGGATTTTGTGCTCTATTGGTGTGAGTTACGAAAGGATTCATGCATGTCCTAACGATTGCATTTTATTTCGAAATGAATATGAATTACTAAAGGCGTGTCCAAAATGCAATGTCTCTCTATATATGAAGAAAGAATCTACTCCAGCAAAAGTCGTGTGGTATTTTCCTATAATACCTAGATTTAGGCGCATGTATCGCAGTGAAGAAGATCAAAACACTTGACTTGACATGCAGATGAAAGAATTAGAGATAGAAAGTTTCGACACCCTGCAGATTCTCCTCAATGTGCAAAAATTGATCACGAGTATCCTGAATTCGGGATAGAGTCAAGAAATCTACGCCTTGCACTTTCTACTGATGGAATGAATCCACATGGTCTTCAAAGCATCTCACACAACACGTGGCCTGTGATTTTGTTGATTTATAACCTACCTCCATGGTTATGTATGAAGCGTAAGTTTATGATGTCTCTGTTAATTTCTGGACCCAAACAACTGGGGAATGATATCGACGTATACTTGGCTCCTTTAATTGAAGATTTAAAAATTATGTGGGAGACAGGTGTATAAGTTTATGACGGGTATAAGAAAGAATGTTTCAATTTGAGGGCTATGTTGTTCGGCACAATTAATGATTTTCCAACATATGGTAATTTATCAGAATATAACATTAAAGGTCAGTGTGTATGTCCTATATGTGAAGAGAGTACAAATTGGATGCGGTTGAAACATTGTAAGAAGAATGTATTTCTTGGACATCATAGATTTTTACCTTATAGTCATCAGTATCGTGGGTGGAGAAATGCATTCAATGGAAAATCAGAGGAAGATAGAGCTCCTGTTGCATCGACTAGATATCAAATACTTGAGAAAGTACAAGGTTTGACCAATAAATTTGGCAAACCTTTTGCGGGAGAGCTGGTCAAAACTGGGTGGAAGAAAAAGTCATTTTTCTTTGAATTGCCATATTGGAAGTCATTGTATGTAAGACATTTTCTCGAAGTGATGCATATTGAGAAAAATGTATCTGACAGTGTTATTGGTACGTTATGGGAATAAGAAATGAATTGGGTCCCGTAAAGAAAGGAAATCGCACATATCTACCTCCAGCCGCTCATACTCTATCTAGAAAGGAAAAAATTGTTTTGTGTAAATTTCTACACAAAGTTAAAGTTCCAGAAGGATACTCTTCAAACATTAAAACTTTAGTTTGTATGAAAGACCTCAAGTTAAAAGAACAAGATGATTAAACAACTATGCAAAATAGCAGAGTTACTCTCGTAGCTGAAGCGATGCATATCTCAAGTGCAAAAGACAAGAACCCAATATATGCAGATCTATCATATTTTGGGGTTATCGAGCGCATATGGGAGCTAGACTACACAATGTTTCATGTTCCCATATTTGGTTGCAAGTGGGTCGATAATAATAATGGCGTTCGGATTGATGAGTCAGGGTTCTTGCTTGTCGATTTTAATAGGGTGGGATACAAAGATGAGCCTTTTATTTTAGTGTCGCAAGCTCAACAAGTGTTTTATGTCACTGATCCTGCTGATGATAAATGGTCCGTTGTCCTATCGACCAATAAAATAAGTGATGATAACAATAATGATTAAGATGTTGGTAATGATCTTTTCTTTGCAACATCACAACCACATGAAATTGATTCAACTGATGATTGTTTATATCTTAGAGATGATCATGATGAGGGAATTTGGATTAATCCATTGGTTCGTATCATTAATGGACAAACAAATGTGAATCCCACCAAGAAAAGAAGAAGGGCATCTTAATGTGTTTAATTGTTTTTAAGCCATGTAATCTGAACTGAGTTCATGTGTAATTTAATTGTTTGATCTGCCATAATTGAGCATTTTGGTATTTAGCTTGAACTGTTAATTTGTAATTTTCCGCATATAATGTATGTAATTGTATACTGAACTTGACCTGATCATGTAATTTAGCTTGAACTGTTTGAACTTGACCTGATCAGTTCAAGTTCAAACAGTTTAACTAATTAGCTTGAACTTAAACACAATTTAAGTTCAAATTATACATGTAATTTAGCTTGAACTTGACCTGATCAGTTAAACACAAAATTTTCTTCCAAATACATTATATTGAACTTAAACACAATTTAAGTTCAAGTTAAACACAATTTTTTCTTCCACCCACGAACTATTTGAACTTAAACACAATTTTTTCTTCCAAATCAGTTATACTGAACTTGACCTGATCATGTAATTTTGCATTGATATATATAGGTATTATTTGAAAGAAAAATTATAAATTTGTAAGAAAAAATTATTATTTGTAAGAAAATAAAATAATTAAACACAATTTGGAAGAAAAAATAATTTAACTAATTTGGAAGAAAAAATAATTTAACTATTTGGAAGAAAACAAAATTATTTGGAATTTTTCTTGTACCTAACTCATCATCCAAAAATAATGAAGTCACACAGCCCTACTACAACGCGCTTTTGCAAAAGCGCTGTAATAGGGTTTTTAAAAAATAAAACAAAGAGGCATTTCATAAATAAAACCCTATTATAGCGCTTTTAAAAAAAAAGCGCTGTAATAGGGTTTTAAAAAAATAAAATAAGGAGGTCTTTTAAAGCGCTTTATTTGGTTTGCAGACAGCTTTTGATGTTGACGAGGTGAGAAAGAGTTACGTGCTGACAGTTGCCGGGAAAATACACCGGGGTTTTAGATCTCACCTCTCAAATTGCTATCTAAGAGACCGAGATGGCAATATGAATGCGGAAGCTCCAAAAATATATAAACATTATATATCAAATGAGGAATGGAGCGCATTCGTAGCAAAACGTTCAGACCTCGCGTTTGTTGTAAGTGATTAATTTATTAGCATTTGTGTTTTATTATTCATATTCATAGCGTATTTTAAATTTTTACAAGATAATTATTTTTTATATAGAATATTAGTAAGGCAAATCGCGAGAGGGACAAAATTATTCCCCACCCATACAAGAAATCTCGTATGGGATATGCACGTCTAGAGCAAAAACTTGTAAGTAATTAAACATCACTTTTATATAATGTGGCATTATAAACTATACTTTATAACTAATATTTTGTTTATGATATTAACGAGAATAGCTACAAGACACCCAATCCGATCAACCGTTGGGTCGTCATATATTGTGGAAGGAAGCTCGCATAAATAAAGACGGAGTGGTTGATAACGAAAATGTTCAAAAAGTAATAGAACTTTGTGTAAGTATATTTATCACTTTACTATTTTTTAATATTGTATTTTAAAATTGATATTGAACTAATCTTTTTAATCCTACGTGTATATATTTTAGGCGAATCTCGAACAAAGTTCGGAAAATCAAGAGGACAACAAGGCTAGTTGCAGGGACATACTAGGTAAAGTGTTTAATATTCCTGAATATTCCGGCCGCGTGAAGGGGAAAGAATTTGGCGTAACTCCTAGAAGCTTTTTTTTACAAGAGAAGCGCCAAAATCCATCTAATGAGGAAGTGTTAGAGAAGATCAAAGTATTAACAGAGCAAATGACATTCTTGGTGAAGACGAATAAAGACAAGCAACTTGCGGATCAACTCCAACGTGAAAATCAAATGGAGAGTGAAAATGCTAGTTGCAACGTTGGTCTCAAAAGTCTTCCTGAGGTAATTAATTACTTAATAAAATAAGAAATTCATTCACTAAATGTTTCACATACTTATGTATTAACCATTGATTTAGGGTGTCATTCCATGCGTGTTGTACTTATCCTCCCCTACTCATCGGAAGGTCAGAAAAGGAACATTGTGCAATACTCTGGGTGAAGTATTGCACAACACACCGATCCCTGCTGGCCATGTTAGAGTATCACCAGTTATTGCTTTGGAACCAAATGCACCGTTGCCTATACCAGACAACGATGCAAATCTGAATTATTTGGGCAATGCAATTGGCAGTTACGTGGCATGGCTCAAACATCTTGTTGCCCTTGATAAGGTATGTTTAATTAATTGAAATGTATATTTAATTGATTATATTTAATTGCTGAATTTTTTCCGATGTGAACTTTAATTTCACATTTATTTAAATTCATACAAAGCCTAAAGGGAATTATAAGAAGATTCCTAGAAACGAAACAGTCACATCGCCCGAAAAGGTTTGTCACATTTATTCGATAAGGTTTGTCATTTTTTCAGATTCAATAAACTTACAAACTGATTAACCTCATTTTTTCAGATTCAATAAACTTACAAACTGATTAACCTCATTTTTTCAGATTCAATCCAATAAACCACCCGCACAGCAAGCCAGCAAGCTAGCTACCGCACCACGACTTGATGTTCGTGTTAAAAATAAAACCGGAAAACTTCAAAAATTGGAGGGTAATAAAGCTGGCAAACTACAAAAGCTGGAGGGTAATAAAGCGGCCAAAGTTGCTGCTCAAAAACTGGATCGTGTAAAATCAGTTGCTACTCCTGCTCCTAAAATAAGTCAGCCATGACTTGCTCGATATGGGTCGTGTCTTGACACACTGACAAAAAAAAAATATGGGCAGCGACAACGTTTCACGAATAATAAGCATGGATAAAGCTATATTCGGAGATGAGTATGAATGTTTTTTAAAAAAGAGCACATATACGAACTTCTCGACCATAAGAAGCTGAGTGCTACTGTCATCAGCTTATACATGAGGTAAAAATTACTTTTAGTTGCATTTATTTGTAATTAATTTAATTTATTGGTAATTAATCTAATTTGAAATTTTCATTAAAGGTTTTTGTATGAGAAGTTCGTGTGCACGCGCAGATTGTCAAATAGATTTTCATTATTGTCTCCGCATAAGATTTCGATGCTTAAACACGATCTGGTGAATGTAAAGAAATACGTAGATATACTATTAGGAAATAAAGAGAAGGATAAGTTGTTCCTTGCACCAAATAATTCAGGGTACGTAATTATATATTCTTTATTTATGTCTTTTTTAATTTATGAGATCTTAATTTATTAGTTGTGTAAACCAAATTTTTGCTGTTGTAGGGCACATTGGGTGCTATTTGCAATCAATGCGACCTCTGAAGTTGTATACTACCTAGATCCCTTGCACGACCATTACAACAATCACCCCGAGATAAAGACTATGTTCGACACATAAGTAATATTCATTTATTTTTTTACATATATATATATATAAATAATGTGTTTGTTAATGCTATAATAGTCACATTTATTTATTCGATATGCTTTACAAGTTTTTCGAGCTCAAAGAGGTGCTACAGTGTCGAAGCAAAAGTCAAATAACATCACATGGATTCCAATAAAGGTTTGAAATATATGCTTTTAAAATTTCATTTACAATCAATGCACGAATAATTATTGACTTATATGTTTTATTTTATAGTGCCCTCGTCAAACTAACAACATCGATTGTGGGTACTATGTATTGCGATTCATGAAAGAGATTGTTGATAAGAATCAAAATATAATCCCATAAACGGTATGGTATTTTCATTATTTGATTTTCATATATAAACTATGTATATATTTGATTCTAACTTATTTATGTTCAATTTTTATATCGCACAGTACTTTGACAATTCCAGTCCAACATATTCTGAAGAAGATCTAACAGAAATAAAGGAAGACTGGTGTTAGTATGTGATTGAAATGAAGATTATTTGATTTGATGGGAAATGACATGCTGCAAGGGATATGGTAGTTATGTGCTTTTTGTGAATATGTAGTTATGAGTATGAATATGTAGTTGTATGAAAATGATAGTGAATCTGATAGTTATATGAATAGGTAGTTGTGAATATGTAGTTCTGGGCTGTTGTGAATATGTAAATATGAACTGATTGTTGTGAATATGTAGTTATGTTGTTGATGTGTACTGATTCTTGTGTACTGATTGTTTTGTAGTGCTGTTTTGTTGTTGTTGTGTACTGATTGTTGTGTGCTGATTGTGAACTGATTCTGGATGAAAATGATTTGGGAATAAAAATGGTGCACTGATTCTGGATTAAAAGACAGCGCTTTCTAAAAAAGCGCTTTTTAAAATTTACAGCATTTTTAATAAAACAAAAAAAAGCACATTTTCCCACGCTTTCTCAAAAAAACGCTGTAAAACGTGCATTAGAATGCACCTACTACATCGCTTGTTTGAAGAAGCATTGTAAAAGGTGCATAATAATGCATCTATTGAATGCGCCTACTACAACGCTTTTTGGAAAAAGCGCTGTAAAATGTGCATTATTATGCATCTATAAAAATGCACCTACTACAGCGCTTTTTGGAAAAAGCGTTGTAAAAGGTGCATTATGTATCTATATGAATGCACCTACTACAACGTTTTTTGGAGAAAGCGCTATAAAAGGTGCATAACAATGCATCTATATGGATGCACCTATTACAACGCTTTTGTGGAAAAGCGCTGTAAAAGGTGCATAACAATGCATCTATATGAATGCACCTATTACAGCGCTTGTTTGGAGAAGTGCTATAAAAGGTGCATAACAATGCATCTATATGAATGCACCTATTACAACGCTTGTTTGGAAAAGCGCTGTAGTAGGTGCATGCATATGAAGCGCTATTGCATGGATTTAAAAAGCGCTGTAATAGAGAGTTACAACGCTTTTTCGAAAAAGCGCTGTAAAACGAGAATAACAAGCGCGCAATATATCCACCTGTTTTACAACGCTTTTTTATTTTTAAAAGCGCTGTTGCATCTTTTTATAGCGCTAGTAACTACAGCGCTTTTTTTTTTGGAAAAAGTGTTGTAAATGGCTTAAAAAAAGCGCTATAAAATGCGATTTTTCGCGTAGTGTGTATTTTCAACTTGTTGCGTTAGTTTTAAGTCCAATAACAATTTATTTGGTCTTAACACTTTGTTCATTGAGAAAATGATTTCTAGTAATTAAAAGTTTGATTGACGGTAAAAGAAATCTACCCATATAATAATTTGGTAGTAATTTAAACACAAGTAATAACAGTAGATTTTTCATTATCTAATGTTGGTTAATTACTTGGTTAGTCTAATAATAATAATAATATACCTAGTAACATTTTATTTGATTAAAATGATATATTTTCCAACTTGTTAAATATTTGGTTTGACTAATTGTTAAATATTGAAATTTTCATTTAAAATATCTAAATATAAATCTCGTTACGTCGAAGTCACTATTAAATAGAATTAATTTTATTGAATCAATTTTAGTTACCACTTAACCAATGAAACACACACTTAAAACTTCACCAACTTATAATCTAATTTAACCATTTAAATTTTTAGGAAATTAGGAAAGGGTAAAATAGATTTCTGTATTTTCAACTTGTTGCGTTAGTTTTAAGTCCAATAACAATTTATTTGGTTTTAACATTTTGTTCATTGAAAAAATGAGTTCTATTAATTCAAAGAAAAAGAAATCTACCCAAATAATAATTTGGTAGTAATTTAAACACAAGTAATAACAGTAGATTTTTCATTATCTAAAGTTGGTTAACTACTCGGTTAGTCTAATAATAATAATATACCTAGTAACATTTTATTGATTAAAATGATATATTTTCCAACTTGTTGCGTGCATTTAAGTCTATTAA
>JBBPBP010009779.1:73986358-74003293 GCA_037974735.1 Cicer chorassanicum
GTTAAATATTTTATTTTTATTATATTTGATTTCTAAAATAACCTTTGAAAATGACTCCTTTTTTGGTAAAAAAAAATTAAAACTCTTTTTAAATGTTAAATAATAACATAAAAGTTATGGATCTTACACAAATAAATGAAAAATTTATTGATTACACATATATATCACAAAAAATATTTAATGTAAACATCATTTTTATTTTATTTTAAAGCATACACTAAAATCAACTTTTAATTGTCTATCAAAATTTATTTTAATATGTGTCCTTTAAATTGTAAAAAAAGATTATAAAAAAAGTGCATAAACCCTCTAAATATTATACTTTACCGGGGATAAAAGTCTCAAAATATAATTAAGAGTACATTTATAGCATAATTAATATTTCTTAAAGCATTTAGTTTGAAGACTTTTTATCTCTGTTAAGTAATATTTTTTTAGGCCCAAGCACTTACTTTAATGGCTTGACCTTTGCGTTGGGAAAATTGGTTTTTGTATTCATAAATTGGTCTTATACCCCTCAAAATGTTAAAAATCCAAATCTATCATTTTTTCATTTAATTAATGGTAAAAAAAATTACTCTAAAATTTTATTCCTTATCAAAATTTTTGGTAAGTAATTTTTTTTCTCCTTAAAAATTCAGTAGTATAAATTATTTACCGAAACTTTCGTCAATGATACGTATTAGTTTTTTTTAAATAAAAATAAATCAGAGAAAAAAATTAACACCAGTACATATGGTGGTATTTTTTCCATCCCTACTTCCAAAAAAATTTAAAAAATCCAAATAAAAATAATAATACGTACAGAAATTTCAAACTAAATATACTGTTAGGGTAAATAATTTTTATATTATCAATCATTTACAATGATTAGATCATTAAAAATATTCAAGCTTTATTATATTATTTTTAAAATCACGCATATAATTGATTAAAACTTATTGATAATATAAAACTTTTAGTGTTAGTAGTATATTATTTTTAAAATCACGCATATAATTGATTAAAACTTATTGATAATATAAAACTTTTAGTGTTAGTAGTGCATAAAAATTAAATTTACTATTATATTTTTTTTTATAATAGAAGAGATGATAAATTTCACCATAATTAACTTACACAACTGTAAGGTCACGAGTTCGAACTAAGACAAGACGTCGAACTTATCAATATCATATTTGTCAGTTGAACTAAGACTTAAGGACGTGTTATATGATTTTTTAATACAACAAATAAATTTTTATATGGATTGTTTGTGTTTAGTGGAATTTTGATTTTAAAGCGAACAAAAGTGTCATAATTGGTTTTGGGGAAATGAGAGTGGAACTGGGGTCTAAACTCTAATCATATGATAATGCGTTCAATTAGTTAACATTTGTTGTCTAGCATTAAAGAATTAAATTAGGGAGCGTGACAAAAGTTATATTATATGAAATATGATCATGAAATGTAGATGATGATCGTAGAGTGATCTCTCTCGATTAGTTCCTTTTTTTTTTGTTTGTTAATTTTCCACTTTATCATAAAAAAAACGAAGAAATGACTAAGACTTTGATCTCAGGAAGCGGTTGTGTTAGAGAGATAATTAGGCCTCATTTACGCTTTGTTTACATGTGGTTTTGTTTGTTGCTAATGATAGTAACCATTCATTCATATCATGATATAAGACTTTAACCTCACCCTCACGTGGGTATGGTAAATAATGACACGAACAAATTCTATCTAATATGTGGTTGAGATTGGTGACAT
Source organism: Cicer chorassanicum (assembly GCA_037974735.1). Taxonomy (NCBI): domain Eukaryota; kingdom Viridiplantae; phylum Streptophyta; class Magnoliopsida; order Fabales; family Fabaceae; genus Cicer; species Cicer chorassanicum. Next base: position 73,988,108 of record JBBPBP010009779.1, read on the forward strand.
AAACTTTTCAACAAAAGATTGAATTTTTGCACATCCAGTTACGGGGCAAAAGAAGTTTTCATATCCTAAGTCACATCAACGTTGTAATCATTTTTATGTATTTTGAATATTAATCTTATATAGGGTTGTTTTCGGATCACAAGAAAGTTTTCAAAATTAAGTTTTAACTACTAAATATATTACTAAATTGAGTTGAGTCGTAGATTAAGTCATTTTCTTTACGATGTTTCGCAGTAGTGTCTATAATTTTGTAAATAGATTATTGATAACTCTTTGTTATATATAAATATATATATATATATATATATATATATATATATATATATATATATATATATATATATATATATTGTTGTTTTTAGCCTTATATATTAATATAGTTTGTTGATTTTAATTCTTGAATTTAATGAAATGTTTATGTTCTTATTTCCTTGATTAAGTAGATATTTATGTAGTTTGACATTGTTTCATTGTTTTAGTGTAGTGCGAAATTTTGGTAAGAAATCAACATGACACTTGTGCAGTCAAACCAAGTGCAAATGAAAGGTAAAATTCATAGTTACATCTTTCAGGAAGACACTAGAATCAAATTCAAACTCAAAAGAGGAGAGAAATGCAGTAAACATCAGACAATAGATGTTGTGTGTTGGAGCGCAAATGCTTGCGCCTGGGGCACATTTCTGCAGTATTTTGACATTCTGCTTCTACCCAGGAGCGCCCATGGCAAGTGCATGACGCTATGCAAAATGCATAAAAATGCATTTTTCTCACTTTCTAGGTATCCTTTTTGGCTATTTTGCAGTTTAGAGACTTGTGACCTAATAGAGAAACTCAGAGGAGGCTAATTCTAACACAATTGAAGGAGTTTTATCAAGAATCATTCATGAATCTTTCTTGTAATTCTTCTTTAATCTCTATCTTTTGTATCTTTGTTATGAGTAATTAAACCCATTTGTTAGAGATTAGTGAAACAAGATGAAACCCTTATTTGTGTGATTTGATTTCTAGTTATATGAATGAGTTTATGGAATTATTTTTCGTATTTTGAAATGGAAGTAGACTTTACGAATGCTTGAGATGAGAAATTTATGACATTGTACTCTAGGGATAGATGCAGGTCATGAAACCTATTGAATTATTTGCAGAGACAATAGTTTAATAAGAGAATTCTTGTACTGTAAAGCTTAATTCTAATCTTAAATCCACTAAGGAAATAGGGAAATAATAATAAAGATAATTTAGTAATAGTTCAATAAAGGAATCTAGTAACTAGGATCAAATTAGAAACCAAGGTTGGATTCAAAGTGAAGCTCGTCCCTTACATTTTTTCTTATTATAAAAGTTCAATTCTATTACACTTGTTAGTTTCAAATATGATTTCAATCAATTCAGAAACTTTTTATTCAATTTTAGTAATTAAACATAATTTGATAGTAAAACGCAATTCTTGAGTTCAACACTCGGTACTACCATTTTAATTATTACTTGCAATGATTCAGTATACTTGTTAAAACACTATCAACTATCAACCACAACGTTCTTAAGATAAAACAACTCAATTACAAATTGTATTAGTGTTCTACTACACTATAGAAAATCGTTCTAAAACTACATCCTCAATATAGCTATTACGACCATTCTAAAAGTATGGTACTAATATCACTCAAATTCCGACATGACAATTTTCAAAAAGAGACAAAAAAGAAAGGAGAGAAGTGGCTAGGAATATGCATCAAGCAGAAAGAGAAAGAAGCGGAAAGTTGGGAATTGCATCCAACTTTGGTGTGCTTTTCACAAAAGGCTTGACACTCTTTATATAGTTATGGAATATATCCCATGTGTGTAAACTATCTAATGTAGAACATTAGTATTTATAGAGTTTAAAGCTAACCAATGTGTGAAAGCTTTCCAATATGGCATTCTAGATTTTTTTTAATTCACACATACTTAAATTCCAAGAATTCCCCACTTAAATTTAAAAAATGGTTTTTGAAGTAGTGTTAGACATTTCTATATGATTGTGCACCAACAAATGTGTCTTCTGACTTGAACGTTTGCATAATCATTAAGACGCAGATTCAGATTCAACTAGAGTGACTCTTAGTCTTGCACTCTATTTCTGACATCAAATTCACACACAACATTTTCATAGGGTGTTGAAAATTCTAAATCATGTGCATATTTTTCATTATTTTTAGTCCTGTTTATCTTTAATCATTCATTAATTTAAGGAGTTATTTGATATAGTTTGTTGATTTTAACTCTTGAATTTAATAAAATGTTTATGTTCTTAATTCCTTGATTAAGTGGAGATCTTTTGTAGTTTTGCGTTGTTTCGTTGCAGTGCTGGATTTTGATGAGAAATCAACATGACATGTGTGGAGTATTTCTGCCATATATGGAGTTGTAGATGTCCAATTGGAGTCAAATCAAGTGAAAATTAAAGCTAAGATCCATAGCTACAAATTTCATGAAGAGACTGGAACCAAATTCAGAATTAAAAGAGGAGAAAATGCAGTAAACGTCAAAACAACATATATTGTGTGCTAGAGCGCAGATGCTTGACTCTGGGGTGCATTTCTACAATATTTTGACTTTCTGCTTATGTCTAGGAGCACTGGGGCGCTGCATAATGCATAAAAGCACATTTTTCTCCCTTTCTAGGGATCTTTTTGGCTACTTTGAAGTTTAGAGACTTATGCCCTAACAGAGAAACTCAGAGGAGACTGGTTCTAAAACTATTGAAGGAGTTTTATCAAGAATCATTCATGAATCTTTCTTGTAACTCTTATTTAATCCCTTATTTGTCTGCTTTGATTTCTAGTTATATGAGGGAATTTATTGAATTATTTTTCTTATCTCTGTGTTTAATGCTTGATTAACTTTAAACTTTTTTATGATTCTTATTTTAAAACGGAAGTGGATTTTACGAATGCTTGAGATGAGAAATTCATGATATTGTAGTCTAGAGATAGATGCAGGTCATGAATTCAATTGAATTATTTGAAGAGGCAATAGTTTAATAAGAGAATTATTGCATTGCAAAACTTAATTCTAATCTTAAATCCACTAAGGAATTAGGGGTTACTTTAGAATTAAAGGTTCTTCTGCTAAGAAATTAGGGCAAGAATAATAAAGAGAATTAGGGAAAGATTGATAAAGAGAATCCGGTAATAGTTCAATAAAAGAATCTAGTAACTAAGATCAAATTAGAAACCAAAGTTGAATTTGAAGTGAAGTTCATCCCTGACATGATTCTTATTAAAAAAGATCAATACTATTACTCTTGTTAGTTCAAAAATTATTTCAATCAATTTAGAAACTTTTTGTTCAATTTTAGTAATTAAACATACTTCGATAGTATAAAAAAATCCTCGAGTTCGACACTCGGTACTACCTTTTAATTTATTATTTGTAACGATTCAATACACTTGTTGAAACACTATCAAGTTTTTGGCGCCGTTGCCAGGGATTGCCATATCACTATTGAGTTATAATTTATTAACTTATTTGAATTTTTTTGCTTTATGATAAAAAATTTGTTACTTAAAGAAGCGCTCCGTGGGAGGCAACCCATAAGTAGAGGTAACTTTTATTTTGCAATCTTATTTTTGTTATTTGAATTTGTTTGTTTTAATTATGTGTTAACATGCACTATGATGAAAAAAATTTAACAACTTGAAGTTGGTCTTAAGTTATTTATTTGTGATTCCGAGTTTTAAATTATAATGTTCAATTTGATCATGTTCATTGTTCAATTTGATGAGTTTCACTTAAGCATGCATTGTTTATTACTATTAGTTTGTGGAAGTCTTACTTGACATTCTTTAGTGATATTTATTGACATCATTTTAATAGTTCATACTCTCTCTTGTTATCCTAGATGTGAGCTTTTAAGCTTAAACACTTTAATTCTTTGTTGTGTGATTATCTAGATATGTGTTATCCCTTCAGAACTTGCACTAATTCTGACTTGCATCACTTGTGATTTAAGCATATATTGAGTCAATTTTGTTTAGTCATTTGAGCCTTTATAAATACTCTATGCAAATTTTATCCTTTACTAGCCTCTTTGAGCCTTGCTTTGTTCTTTCGGTTACTAGCCACATTACAAGCCAAAGACCTGACTTTAATTAAATCACCTTACTTGGAGTTAGGTAGTAAAAGTTTTGTCTCATCTTGGTAAAGTTCTAAGTTTGGGGTTGCAGAAAACGAAGAAGAAGAAATCATTTTGTGTACTTTGATGAATAACAGCTCATTGGTTCTTTTTCCAATGTTTGGGAATCTCCACAATGAAAGTGTGAAAAAAAAAAGGTAGAATAATTTGAAATGGGTACCTAACTCCAAGTAGTAAAGCCTATTATCTCACAATGTCATACTTTTACCTAAGTCCCATTACAACCTGAAAGTCCTCATAAAGCGTATGTGTGTTGCATTGTGATTGCTAACTAGAATTTTCAAGCCTATGGTAGGTTGAAGCATGTTCTAGGACATGAGTGATAAATTCATAACTCTTGCTAAACACTTGAAAGAAATTTTGGTGAGATTGTTTGAATAGAGAGTTAAACTTAATGGATGAATGCTAAATGTGTGGTTCTAATTTTCCAACTTATATGTTTTGAGATGTTAAACAACTTTTGAGCGTGATGAATGAAAGTAGCATGAACTTTTAGGATTGAGTTTGACTTGATTTGAAAAACTGAGTTAAAGCTTTATTTTAATTGGTACCCGATTTAAATTAAATTGTTGCTTGGGGACAAGCAATAGACTAAGTTTGGGGGTTGTGATAGCTCTTCATCATATGCATATTTTTCATTGTTTTTAGTCTTATTTATCTTTAATCATTCGTTAATTTAAGAAGTTATTTGATATAGTTTGTCGATTTTAGTTCTTGATTTTAATGAAATGTTTATGTTCTTATTTCCTTAATTAAGTGGAGAGTTTTTGTAATTTTGCGTTGTTTCGTTGTTTTAGTGCAGTACTGGATTTTGGTGAGAAATCAACATGACCTGTGTGGAGTATTTCAGCCATATCCAGAGTTGTAGATATCCACTTGGAGTCAAATCAAGTTCAAATTAAAGCTAGTATCCATAGCTACAAGATTTATGAAGACACTGGAACCAATTCCGGACTCAAATGAGGAGAAAATGAACTAAACATCAGACAACAGATGATGTGCACTTGAGCGCAAATGCTTGCGCCTGGGGAAATTTTTTACAGTATTTTGACATTCTTCTTATGTCCAAAAGTGCTGGAGCGGCCCTAGGACGCACGACGTGCTGCAGAATGCATAAAAGTGTGTTTTTCTCTGTCAAGGAATCTTTTTGGCTATTTTGAAGTTTGGAGACTTATGACTTAACAGAGAATCTCATGGGAGGCTGGTTCTAACACCATTGAAGGATTTTTATCAAGAATCATTCATGAATCTTTCTTTTAATTCTTCTTTAATCTCTATCTTTTGTATCTCTGTCTTGAGTAATAAAATCCTATTAGTTAGGGATGAGTGAAACAAGGTGAAACCTTTATTTGTCTGATTTGATTTCTAGTTATATGAATGAGTTTATAGAATTATTTTTCTCATCTATGTGCTTAATGCTTTTTATTGCTTGATCAACTTTAAACTTCTTTATGATTTGTATTTTGAAACGGAAGCGGACTTTACAAATGTTTGAGATGAGAAATTCATGATATTGTAGTATAGAGTTAGGTGCAGGTCATGATACTTCACAAGAGGCGACCCCACTTCCACATTCACATAGGTGAGCCTATCAATAATACTCATGTATCTAGGTACTCTAGTCCACATAGAGTATATATCTCATTAAGAATTTATATTACATCATCCTTTTGCCCTTTAGGAATTATGTTTCTTTGATTTATAATAGCATGTTCATATCACTTCACAACTTGTTATTACCTATTAAACCTCTCTAGTTTTTTAGGTCGGATTACCATAATGAGTGACTTGTTGATCTAAAGGAAATAGCCTCATCCTTTTAGATGTGATTATGACTTTCTCTCTAGCTAATCATTTCGTCAAAGAAACATCTAAGTTTTCATCAATGTGTACATGATCCGCTCTTACACCTCATTTTGAGAGTAACTCTCTAACAATGTTGTGCTTATGTCATATTCGTCATCTCTTACGTTATAATAACGATACTCAATTTTTGCAATAACCACAGTATTATCATAGTGGATCAACACAACTGACATCACTATTTTCCACAAAGGAATCTCTACTAGCAAACATCTTAACCAATTAACTTCTTCACTAGCGATTGCTAGTGCTATCATTTCATGCTCTATATTGGACTGAGACAAATCAATATGTTTCTTTGATTTCTAAGATAGAACACCTTAGGTATGCTAAATATATAAACATTGGTTGCTTTAGATTCATCTGATAAGGTGTTCCAATCAGCATCACTGTATCCTTAAGGGACAATGGAAAATCTTTGATAATGTAATCCAAAATTCATGGTTCTTTTTAGGTATCTCATTACCCTATCAATATTCTGCCAATTATCTATACTAGGTCTACTAATAAACCTGCACAATAGTCCCATGGCGTAGGCAATGTCAAGTCTGGTACAATCAGTGGCATACTTGAGGCTGCCAATGATGCTCACATATTCAATTTATCTAACACATTTACCAATGTTTTTGAAGACTTTGAAACTTGGATCATATGGTGTGCAGACAGATTTATAATCAAAGTAATTGTATTTCTCTAAGATCTTTTCAACATAGTGAGACTGATTTAAAGAAGTTCCTCTTTTTGACCTAGTAACCTTAATACCAAGGATTACACTTGTTTCTATTGTAGGTGGTCCACCATAGATCAATGCTTAAAAGTCACTCCAAATTCTAACGATAATCAACGACACTGCTCAAAAGTATAAGTTACGAGCTCCCTTCATATTTATGGTTGAGATGGTGACTTGGTTGGTGTCGGTTTGACAAGTTGAGTTTTGAGAGACACATTCGTTTATCTTATTTTTATCGAAATGCCATACATTTTATTTAATAAATTTTCATTAAATTTGATATGGTCATAATATTTCTTTTAACCATGGCTGCAAACCGCATTATTGATCCATTGTTTATGGACTACTTGTGTAGGCAATATAAATAATTACTTCAATATATAGTTCCTATCTGGAGTGAATATGTCTTCCAAACTCAGTGGCATTTATTTTTATGTGTTTTTATTTATTGTGGAGTTAATATTATGTTTATAGTCTTAAGTTGGGTTCATCATTATTTAGGAGCATGAAAAATGTACAACTGATTTATATATTTTTTTAGATCATTATAATGACACTAGAATTTGATATATAAAATAACTTATGGAATGTGTGACATTTTAAGAAGTTTGTCAAACAGTGTATGAGTGAAGATAAAACACACCGAAAAGACTTGTTTTAGTTTGTTGAGACAATCGACAATTTTAAAAGCAATCGAGAGATGTACATACAACTGATATCAAGCTTAAATTGGAATTACACAAAACTCAAACATAATTTCTTTTGTGTGTGCCAGATCTAGAAGCAAAACTGAAAAACCAAATTAGAAGCAGTATGCATTATACCAAACACTCAACAAATTTATGTCAAAGATAAATTTGTATTCAATCTCAGTTTCAGTTTTACTTTAGCTAAACAATTTTCAAATCTATAAGCATCTTACAAACATATCGTCGATAGACACCATATTGCCAAGAAAGAAATGCAACTTAAAAACATATTGATCTTGAACAGATTTAAATAATGGTCGCAATTACGATCATGTAAAGGATTTTATGATTTTGGCCTTTATATATGTTGCAATGCGAATTGTAGTTGTTGCGGTATGAATTAATCATAACATTGCACAAAGTTTATTGGACATCGTATAGTGTATAATGCTATTTGAAAGATGAGAGAAAGTTAGAATCGAAGAAGGAGGTAAAATAGTTTTATGATCTATATTGAAAAGATGCTTTTATACCCTAATGAGTGGAAAAAACAAGATTTTCAAATATAATTTTTCTGAAAGAGGTTTTGTCACCGCCATTCTACTTGTCATAGTATTTCGCCGTGGCCGTTTTTCTCTACTTTATTACTACTTTAAAATCGAGAAGAACGGTAACAGAGGCTACCAATACCGTTTTGTCACAGTTGTTTTATTCGTGACATTCCTTTATTTTAAACCTTAATTTTGAATATCCAAATGTTAAAATTGCCACTAAAAAAATTTCAATATAACTATACTGAAAAAATTTCAATATAACTATACTGAAAAAATTTCATATTACTGAGGCTTAATTGTAGTTTTGGTTTCTCTATTATTACTAATTCACGAAATTGGTCATCTTATTTTAAAAACGTCAATTTTGTTCCCTCCCTCATATTTTTGAACTAAAAAAGACGATTTAACATATTTTTAGTAACATGACGTACAATTTTATGATATAGAACCATCTAGATGCATTAATTATTTGTATGTCATTAATTAAAATAAAAATATGAAAAAAAATTTGAAGTTGAAATCTAAGTTTTTACGGCGTTTTATTTCAATTTCATGGGTGTTAATCATTTTACATCACCGTATCAAATGTTACATTATTTAAAATATCACATGTCATCATTTTTTAATTAAAAAATCAGACGGGGATCAAAGCTATCGACTTTTAAAATAAGGAGACCAATTTCGTGAATTAGTAAAAATAGAAAGATTAAAAGTGCACTTAAATCTATTAACCTCATTCTCCTTAATATGAGTATATATAACTCCAACCTAATAACCCTAACTGATTCTAATTAACCCAGTTAGTTACAATCTAAAATATTAGACAAATTCTAAATGCAATATATATATATATATATATATATATATATATATATATATATATATATATATTGAGTTAACATTTTTGTAATGTTTACTTGACGGTAAGGACCAAAAATAAATTTATTTTGATATTATATTGATGTAAACTAAAAAAAAATATTTAAGGGACCAAAAATATATTTAAAACCTTTTATTAATTTGAAAAGAAGAAAGATGAAAAGTGTCGATAAAGTAAACAAATGTAGAGATGAAAGATGAAGGATGATAAGATAATTAACAACATCAGTGGAAGATAAATGATTTTAAGTGGCGAGTGAAGATAATTGAGCATTCACAATGGCAACAACACATTTACAGTTACCCGATGAGTGTTGGGAATCCGTCTTCAAATTCCTAACTAACTCCGACGCCGGCGACAACAACCACCGCCACTTTGAATCTCTCTCCGCCGTCTCCAAACAATTCCTCTCCATCACCAACCATCTCAAACGCTCCTTCACAATCACCGATCCAACTCTCCCTTTCCTCTCTCGACTCTTCCACAGGTTCCCAAACCTCACCTCCCTCAACCTCACGCGCATCTCCAACCACCCTAACCTCGACGCGCTTCTCATCCAAATCTCCAATTCCCCCTTCCCCCTCAAATCCCTCAATCTCTCCAACCAACACACCATTCCCTTAAATGGATTGCGAATTTTCTCCAAGAAAATTACGACTTTAACCTCTCTCACTTGTTCCAACATAACTTCTCTACGCAACAACGACACTCTCTTCATTTCCAATTTTTTCCCTTTTCTCGAAGAACTTGACCTAAGTAACCCTAAAGATTTCGAAATTACTGATATTGTTGTAAATTCCATGTCAATTAAGCTTCCTAAGCTTCGCAAGGTTAATTTTTCAGGTCATTACTATATAAACGACACATTGTTTTTTCATTTGTGTAAGAATTGTGAGTTTCTTGAAGAGGTTGTTATGTTTAAATGCTCATTTATAACAAACGATGGCATTGCTTCTGCGATTCGCGAGAGACCGGGTTTGAGGTCTATCTCCTTTAATAAATTGAGGTTATTTGGTGGAAATGATAATTTTTTTGACTCGTTGGTGATTTTGAAGGGTTTATCTTGTATTGATTTGTCGTATTCGTGTATATCGGATGAATTTCTTTCGGCTGTTGCGGAGAAAGGTCTTCCTTTGAGGAAGCTTGTACTCCAAGGTTGCTTTGGCTATAGTTATGTTGGAATCTTTTGCTTATTGTCTAATTGTCGATTTTTACAACATTTGGATCTTCAAAATGCTGAATTTTTGAATGATTGGCATGTCGTTGAGTTGTCTTCGTTTCTTGGTGATTTGGTGTCTATAAACATTAGTAAATGTAGTGGACTCACTGATTTTGCTTTGTTTACATTCGTTACCAAATGTGCTTCACTTAGTGAGGTCAGAATGGAATACACGAGTATTGGGAAAAAGTGTGTAGAAAATTCTTATACCTTGATGAATTTTGTTGTGAATCCTCAATTAAAGTCTCTCCGTTTAGCTCATAATACATGGTTGAGGGATGAAGACATCAATAAGTTTGCTTCCATTTTCCCCAATTTACAGCTCTTGAATTTGAGTTCTTGCAATGGCATATCTGAAAAAGGTATTGGTCAAGTTTTAAGGAAATGTAGTAAGATTAGACATTTGAACTTAGCCTGTTGTTCAGGACTGAAGCTACTTAGAATGGACTTTCAAGTTTCCAATCTGGAGGTGTTGAACTCGTCAGAGTCTGGAATTGATGATAGATCACTTGACATGATCTCAAAGAGTTGCTTTGGGCTACTACAACTTGACTTGGGACGTTGTTTTGATGTCACAGAAAAGGGAGTGAGGCAAGTTGTAGTAAACTGCACAAAGCTGAGAGAGATAAATTTGCACGGTTGTTGTAAAGTGGCTGCTGATGTTGTTGACTCGATGGTATTTATAAGACCGTCATTGAGAAAGATAACGGCTCCGCCTGGTTTTCATTGTAGTGACAGCAAGAGGAAACTCTTCTTGCGTCATGGATGTCTTGTTTGCTAGTATGTTGGAAGTGCTCTCCCGAAGTTTGAACTCTGAACTCTGAAAAGCAAGATGTTTATGTTTTAGGAATTACTTATTTGAGATTTTTTTCTTTGAAAATGTCAATATACATTCATTGTATTTCTTATCTCTCTGTGCATTATAATTGCCTAAGTAATTGTCTACCGTAATATTTTTATATAGTGCACAATGTAATGCAAGTAGTTAGGTGTTATACACAATTTTAAATTGCTTTGCATTGCTTTCCCTTGAATTATATCACCTGGATTTGATTCTTGTGTCACACTTATTGCAGCCCTCATCAGAAGCTTGGTTTTTGCCCACTTGTCATAGCACACTATTCTCTGATGTTACCTTTTTGAGTTTACCATAGGTTATATCAACTTTCAAAAACCTACTTTATGTTATTTCTTTTTGGACAAAACTTATAAACATCAACCATATACTCTTTCAGTCTTGCTACTTTTTCTCTGTCATAATATCACCTTGGGATTATCTATTAGCAGCCTTAAGTAGTAGAGAATGCACATTAGTTAAAATGTATCAGAAAATCTTTTTGTTTTGAATTTACATGCCAAACTTTTGAATTGATTCATTTATGCTAATAGTGAATTCTATGTTGTAATAGATTAAGGAATAATTCCTGAATTCCCCAGGTTGTAAATCAGTATGGAATAACAAAATGTAAGGAATAATTGTAAACTGTTCATGGCTGGGATCTAGTTAGAGGAACTTGCAGTGGAGCTGTTGGGCGTTTGTGTTGTTGCTGTTTAGATTCTGATTAATCTTTGTTGTTGGTGTTTGATTCTGCTTATGGCGACTTGATTTTTTATTATTGGAGGTTTTTCATAATCTGTTTGGAGGTTTTTCATAATCTGTTCAATGCACTGAATTGAAATTTATGACTCCTATTGACATGAGAGCAGGGACTCAAAATCCAGTGGAAGACTTTTGAAGGACCTAAAGGGAATTAAAGATGTAGAAGCAACTTTGGTTTGGTTTTGCTGGACCTAAAGGGGTCGCAAAAAATTAAAACAAGATATATATGATAGCTTTTCACCTTCATTCGTTCATCTACTACCGAAATAATCAAATTTAATGTCTTTAACTCCTCTTTGCTCATTATTGTTGACACATCTTTAACTCTTTGTGTATGTATTTGAGATCTGTCTAAGGACTCGTTAATGTGTATTGAAGTAAATAATTTTGTTTATAGGACATTTGTCTGAGTTACTAGACATGTGTCATACGAGTGTCAGACATCGACTTGTATCAGATACGGTGACACGTGTAATTCAAAGGTATTTGTTTTTCATAGACAAATTATTATATAATAACATTAAAATGAATACAATTGCTACCAGATATATTTTTTCCTTTTGAAATTACTTTTTGCCGGCTGATTTTATTAATTCTAAATTACTTTATGCAAAGCATGACAGATTTTAAAAGCTGTGTTCATGAATAAAATATTCTTGTACACAATGAAGTCATGCGTTGCACATTCATTAATGTCTAAAAAAATGGATAAGGTTTGAGTTCCATGTAAGAAAAAACACATTTAAATTAAGTTTCTTCAAATGAAAAATGTGGGGTTTGTTGGGTGGTGGAGTATTCCATTTCATGGCACCCCACCACAATACAAAAAGCCTCAAGTGAATATTACAGATCACCTTGAAATATGATTTATGCCAACCTAACAAGCAAAAGACCTTCTAGAGTTTCATGCTTTGAACAGGTCCTGGTCAATTGCGATACATGGCCTCCATTTCTTCAACTTCATCAGCCTGCCAACTTATCTGACCATAATCCAAGACTTCCACTCATTGGATTGGTTTATTGTGTTGATGAATCATTAAATCATTAATTTTTCTGATCAGTTACATCTCAACAATAACTTTTGCTTCTTGTTCCAAGCTTGGTTTGCTAAGACTTTTGTTTCTTTCTTCTTATTAGATCAATATGTCAACGAAATATTTTCCTGAAAAATGCTGGGAATTGGTCTTTAGATTCCTTGGCCAAGGACATGATTTGGAGTCTGTTTCTATGGCCTGCAAGAAGTTCCTTTCCATTACAAACCGGGTTAAATTCTCTTTAAGACTACATGATCGAACCGTTCTATTCCTTCCTCGGCTACTCTCGAGGTTTTTAAGGCTCAAAGTCATAGACCTCAGTTACTTCAGTGGGGAACTAAAAGGCTTGCTTCATCAAATTTCACAATCTGAGTTAGACCTTGATTTGGTTAATCTTTCCAACCAAAGAACACTTCCTATTGATGAGTTGCGAGAACTTGGTTCAAAGATGGTAAATTTGAAGGCTTTGATCTGCTCAAACATCGGTTATTTGCATGATAGTCATCTAGTATTGATAGCTTATTGTTTCCCATTTCTTGAAGAGCTTGACATTAGCTTTCCATTGGATTCTCAAGCATCCGATTTCGGGATACTACGACTATCTTCCATGCTTGAGAATATACGCAAAATCGATCTTTCTGGTAATCACTTGATCACTGATAAATCACTTTTGTCTCTATGCCAGAACTGCAGATCAATGGAAGAAATTTCATTTTTCAAATGTTTTAAGATATCCCAAGATGGCATTGTTTCCGCAATCCGAATGAGACCAGGTTTGGCTTCCGTTTCCTTTAACATTGAAAAGAAAAGAATACATGGTCCTGGTTTGACACCCCTACACCTTAACTTGGATTTGATTGATTCATTCACAACCTTGAAAAGATTAAACAGAATTGATTTGTCAAACTCTTTTATCTCGGATGAGTTTCTTATATCAGTTGCAGAGGGTTCGAGTGATTTTCTTAAGAAGCTTGTTCTCCAAGACTGTTGCAACTTTACATTTTCAGGAATCTTTTATGTGTTATCCAAATGTCAATATGTCCAATGCTTAGATCTTCGAAAAGCCGACTTTCTAACCGATGAATCTATCAGCAAGTTATCTACATTTCTTCTTAACTTGACATCTGTAGACCTTAGTGGTTGTTGCCAGCTGACGGACTCAACCTTTTTCATACTCACAAGAAACTGCCCTTTACTCAGTGATATCAAAATGGAGAGAACATATATTGGAGTAGAAGGCGAGGAAGATTCCGTTTCCATGTTTGATTTTGTTGTCAACCATCAAGTGAAAACAGTTTATTTGGGTGATAATATTTTACTCAAAGATGCAAGTTTAATAAAATTTTCTTCCATTTGTCCAAGTTTACAACTTCTTGACTTAAATGCTTGTGAGGGTATCTCTGGAGAATCCATTGTTGAGGTTATGAAGAGATGCTGTGAGATAAGGCATTTAAACCTTGCCAGTACAATAACTGAAAATTTTGAGATATACTTTGAAGTTTCAAAATTGGAGATGTTGAATTTGTCAGGGTCAAGAATTAAAGATGAAGCACTCTCAATAATCTCAAAGTGGTGCAGTGGACTATTGCTTCTAGATATCCAAAATTGTTGTTATGTTACAGCTAGAGGGGTGAGAGAAGTAATAGAAGATTGTAGAGCATTGAAAGACTTAAATTTAAAGAATTGTAGTTTGGTTGATGATGATTTTGTTTCTGAGCTAAAAACCTTTACAAGGTCATCATTGAGAAAAATAATCACACCTTCTGGTGTCGGTGTTTATTATTGAGAATAGAAGCAAAGGAAACTCAATGAGACATATATCTTTCTTGTTTATTCAGAATTATGTGTGTGTTGATAGCTGTCCAATGAATTTTATATGAGATTTTTAATTGTGAAATATTGCATCCCGTCTAATGTACTTTGCATTAATCCCAGTAACTAGAGAAAGCATCACAAAACCATAGCAGACATATTTAATGTGTTTGTGTCCAACATGTCTGTTGTTCATGGATAAGATGTCAAATCTAGAACAGATTAAATTTACTATGAACAACATCATGATTCAACTTCTTAGTAGTATTAGTAGAGCTGCAAACCCTCTCCCAATACAAAGCAAATAAGGGATGGTTTAATTGTGAAAATAATTTTTATTTATTTTTTCTAAAATTTGTGTTAATTTTACTTGTTAAATAAAGAGTTAAAAAGACTTTTGAAACGAACAATTGTTTACATTTTTAGAAACCGAAAAAATGTCAAAAATTGTTTTCATTATTTTTGAAAATATATTTTCTTTTCATTATAATAATATATGTTTATTAATGTATATATGTATATTAATATAATAATTATACTAATAATAATAATTAAAATAAAATTAATATTATATTAACTACAATTATATTAGTATAAAATAATGATTAAAATAAATCTATCACCTAAT
>JBBPBP010009779.1:74030679-74049586 GCA_037974735.1 Cicer chorassanicum
ATATACATAACAATATCAATATTTCAGAAAATATATAAATTTTTCTCTAAGTCCACATGAGTAATGATATAATAAGAAAAAATAGAAAAACAAATTGTTGGCCTAATTCAAAATTATATCTCTCTATTTGATTTAAATATTAATTTTAGTTATCTAATAAGTGACATGTGATAGATTTTGTAGATATTATAAATTTTATTAAATTTTTTTTCAGTAAGGATAGTATATAATATTCAATTTGAAAATATTTATGGATGAATAACCGTTATCAATAATAATGGAGGATATATTTATTGTATTGAAATTGGTAACTTATGGCACATGAATTGGTAATTTATTGTATTGATTGATATTGATATTGATGATAGATAATGGATTTTGGGACAGATTCAGATTGGTCAGGAGAGGGGAAAAACTACTAAGAAAGTGAATAGGGAACTCTCTAGCTACTTAGAAAGTGAATAGGGAACTCTTTAGGAAGATGTACACATCAGCTTTTTAGCTGAGGTGACAAATGTTGGCTTACGTGGAGAGAATAGTATGAAGTGGCAGGAGTCTCTTTTAATTATATATAATAGATTGTGTTAGCTTGGCGAAATTTGAATTAAAATCAATTTTTTGATATCCTTGCTTGTTTAATATGTATGAATCAATTAATAGTGTAAAAGTAATAGGTAGGGAAAGATTCAAGAATTTGTTAATAACCAACCAACCAATAGTGTACAACATGAGAACATCAAAGGATAACTCAAAAAAATTACCACTTATTTCCTCTACTACACTCCTATGCAAGTCACATCACCGTGTGTTCTAAGGAATTGTTTGTATAAATATGAATATTACAATAGCGAGACATATAAACACGTGTCTATGGTTCATTAGTGGTCATGCACTACAAAAAAATGTATCTATTGTGACACTCAATTTTTCTGTTGTTTTTTTATCTGTCCCTAAATCTATTATTAGCTACAGTTAGAGTGTCAATGTTTCTAAAAATATTATACTCTTTCGTAAAAAAAAATTAAATGCACAAAAATGCACCTTTGATCTTAATGCAATTACTCCTCCCCTTCGACAAACACTGATAAACCTTTTATTTTTCCTTGCATTTCTCAAACCTTTTTCTCTCTACTATCTTCAACGAACCCTAGTCCCCAAAAACCCTAAATTCAATTTCGAACAATCCTAAATTCATGTCTCTCATTGCACTTCGCGATTTGCAGTAGCAAGTAAGTTCTATTCTCTTTCCAAATCATTTCAGTTTTCTTCTTCTTCTTCTTCTCTCTCTATCTCTCTCTTCATAAACCAGAACACAACGGACTTCACCAGAACTATGACCGGCGGTCGATCGTCGGGGAGGTTACCAACGTGGAAGGAGAGAGAAAACAATAAGAGAAGAGAAAGGAGATGAAGAGCTGTTGCTGCTAAGATCTTTTCAGGACTTCGATCTCAAGGAAACTTCAAGCTTCCTAAACACTGTGACAACAACCAAGTATTGAAAGCTCTTTGTGCTGAAGCTGGTTGGATTGTTGAAGAAGATGGCATTACCTATCGGAAGGTAATTTCCATCAATCTCAGATCCGATGCACAATTGAGTGTAGATTAGTTCAAAGATCTAAAGTTGTATAAATATTTCATAGATCTACTAAAAAATCAAATGGTTAAATTATAGTGACTTCTTAACTAAAAGATAATTTTTGATTTTTTGTAAAAATTTGATGTACTTGATTGAAATCAAGGAAACATGAAAATATACAATGTTGATATGGTTGGCAAAAAAGTGTATAATAAGACAGGATTTAATTTGCTTTTGAGGTATTTTGCTTTGGTACTTATTGTGTTTGCTTGACCAAATTTGAATCAAAAACACTTTTATGATATCCTTGCTTGTTTAATATGTATGAATCAATTAATGATGTAAAAGTAATAGGTAGGAAAAGATTCAAGAATTTGTCGATAACAACCCAACCAATAGTGTACAACATGACAACATCCAAGGATAACTCAAAAAAATGACCATTTATTTCGATGTGCTCCAAGGAATTGTGTCTATAAATATGAATATGACAATAGTGAGACATATAAACACGTGTCTACGGTTCATTAGTAGTTATGCTCCTATATGTTAGGAAATTTCTTTTAAATTAAAAATAGAAAAATTTAATGACAATAATACATTTCTCTCATATGGAAACTCACATTTTCTATTTTATGTAATTCACATTTTTAAATAATTCAATTTGAGTTTCAATTAATAAAAAAAATTATGTATTTTAACGATAAAGAAGTGTATATTAGCCGATAAGCATTTAGCTCATATGTATCTCACAATTATCTAAATTCTAATTTTGTTGTTGTTACGAAGATCTTGTTGGAGAGTGTGATGCTAAAATTTCTTAATATATAATTATTTTGTGTAAATATTTTTTTTTTATTTGTGAGGTTTTTTTGGTCCAAATTAACTCATAAAACTTAAGTTATTATCTATATAATATTTAAGTTACATATAATAAAATTTAATTTAATTTTTTAAACATTTTAATAAATTTGATTGATTGATAATGTGACTATGCACAATTGAGTGTAGATTAATTCAAAGATCTAAACTTGTATGAATATTTCATAGATCTACTAAAAAATCAAATGGTTAAATTATAGTGTCTTATTAACTAAAAGACAATCTATGATTTTATGTAAAAAATTGAAGTACTCGATTGAAATTAAGGAAATATGAAAATTTACAATGTTGATATGGTTGATAAAAAAATGTATAATAAGATAGGTATTAATTTGCTTTTGAGGTATTTTGTTTTTTTAGTTATTGTGTTTGCTTGGCCAAATTTGAATCAAAATCACTTTTATGATATCGTTGCTTGTTTAATATGTATGAATCAATTAATGCTGTAAAAGTAATAGTCATGAAAGATTCAAGAATTTGTCCCCAACCAACCAACCAATAGTGTACCAACATGAGAACATCCAAGGATAACTCAAAAAAATGACCACTTATTTTTGCTAGTACACTCCTATGCAAATCACATCACCATGTAGTGTGTGCAAATCACATCACTATCATAAGTGTTTGCAACCAACCAATAGTGTACCAACATGAGACCATCCATGTTTATAATAAGATAGATATGAATTTGCTTTTTGAGGTATTTTGCTTTTGTACTTAGTGTTTGCTTTGCCAAATTTGAATCAAAATCACTTTTATGATATCCTTGCTTGTTTAATATGTATGAATCAATTAATGGTATAAAAATAATAGGTAGAGAAAGATTCAAGAATTTGTCCACAAGCAACCAACCAATATTGTACGAACATGAGAACATCCAAGGATAAGTTAAAATAATGACAAGTTATTTCCACTATTACACTCCTATGCAAATCATATCACCATATGCTCCAAGCAATTGTTTGTATAAATATGAATATGACAATAGAGAAACATATAAACACGTGTCTATGGTTCATTAGTAGTCTTGCTACTATATGTTAGGATTTTTATTTTAAATTAAAAAAAAAAATTAATAACAATAACACATTTATCTCATATGGAAACTCACATCTTCTATCGTATGGAACTCACACTTTTAAATAATTCAATTTGAGTTTCAATTAATAATTTTTTTTTAATGTATTTTAAGGATAAAGAAGTGTATATTAACCAATAAGAATTTAGCTCATATGTATCTCATAATGATCTCAGTTCCAATTTTTTTGTTTCTATGAAGATCTCGTTAGATAGTGTGTTATTAAAATTTCTTAATATATAATTATTTGTGTAAGTATTTTTTTATATGTGGGTTTTTATTTGGTCCTGACTAACTCCTAAAACTTAAGTTATTATCTATATAATTTTTAAGTTAGATATAATAAAAGTTAATTTGTTTAAATATTTTAATATATTTCATTGATTGATAATGTGATTATGCACAATTGAGTGTAGATTAGTTCAAAGATCTAAACTTGTATGAATATTTCATAGATCTACTAAAAAATCAAATGGTTAAATTATACTGACTTATTAACTGAAAGAGAATCTATGATTTTATGTACTCGATTGAAATCAAGGAAACATGAAAATATACAATGTTGATATTGTTGGCAAAAAAGTGTATAATAAGATAGGTATTAATTTGCTTTTGAGGTATTTTGCTTTGGTACTTATTGTGATTGTTTGGCCTAATTTGAATCAAAATCACTTTTATGATATCATTGCTTGTTTAATATGTATGAATCAATTAATGCTGTAAAAGTAATAGGTATGGAAAGATTAAGAATTTATTCATAACCAACCAATACTATACCAACATGAGAACATGCAAGGATAACTCAAAAAAATGACTACTTATTTTCACTACTACACTCCTATGCAAATCACATCATGTGCTCCAAGGATAACTTGAAATTGTTTTTAACTCTTAAGAGCTTCTCAATATTAAAATGAAATATCAAAATACACGGAAGTGAGAAAATACATTCTTTGACTGTTAACTACATAGTAGAACACAAAGGACCATATGAAGGCCTATAATAAGTTATGAAAAACTTGTTTTGGCCTTTGGATGAGGTCTAAGTAAGAGATTTAAATTGAAGTGATAAGAAAACTCTTCCATTAACATAACATACTAATTAACTATTTTTTTGCAAAAGTGGTGAGTGAAATTAAAATATAAGACCTAACAAAAAGAAAAATTCGAGGGTTAAAAATTTGGGACTAAATCAATTGCTTTTTTTGCAACCACCTTGGATCGACTCTAATTTGAATGCATCAATTTATGGACTTAAACAACCTACAAGCAATAGGCAAATGTTCGTCCACCCTATGTTTGATCACCTACCTCTCTAAATATATTATTGAAAGTTAATTTATGGTAATATATTTTAATTAATTTTACGCTGTCAAAAGTTAACTTCAAGTAAAAATTCAAGAAAATGGAGATCTAACATTCACCTAAACAAACAAACCACTATCCTTGATTGCTTTTTTTATTGTCACAATTATCATTTTTTGGACAGCTAGAATGGAAGTCTTACATATAGACTTTGAATCTATGGAAAGCTGTGAAAGAGGATTGTCTAGGTCTTTCAATACCACAAAATCTTACCATGGCCCAAATAAAAATCACTAGGGAATAAATACTGGAAAGGCAAAAACAAAGCATGTATACTTCTGAGCATGAAAGTAAAACAAGTTAATAATGAAGTCTTAACCAAAATAATTATGCAAAGAAAATACTTAATAAATTTTACACGAAATATAGTAAAAGCAACCAACACACCAATGAATCAAAAGGAGAAATTTAGCAAATATGATGAAGCACAAATTTTGATGAAAATCAATATATGAATCTAATTGGTTCATTGATGTATCTTTATAGCACTACTACACCAGATATAATATTTGTTGTTAGTTGTTTTATTTGTTGTTAGTTGCTTTCAAGGTTCATGCATTTTGCTAGTGTAGTGAAGTACATTTTGACATTGATTGGACATGTTTCAATTGATGATGTGAGAGGCCCAATATGATATTTTTTAAAAAAATTAAAGTTATGTTGGATTATCTTTAAAAAAAACATCATGGAAGGGATAATTTTTTTATTAATTAAAGTGAAAGTGTGTTACAACTTTTATCATTGAACTAACACTTTAAGTATAAGATAATGTTTTGTATTCTAAAAAAAAAGCTTTTGATATTCAATAAATTTGAAATTATTTTCTAATATTTTTTTAAGAAAAACAAAATTTGTTTGTGTTTTCATGTCAAAGTGAATAACACTTTTATAAAAATAAAAAAAATAAAAAAAACAGTTAGAAAAATGATTTTTTTTTTCAGCAAACAGCTTCTAATTTAAAATTGAAACAAACAAATGAAAATTTTATAAAAAAAAATGGGATTTTTTAATGATAAAAACTGTAATTAACAAACACTCAATTTCCTACCATAAAAAATTCACATATGTACTAGGGTCAATAAATCATAACCATCATACAAAATCAAATAGTTCACATTCTCGGTTCTTATTTTGAATCCAATTTTCTAAAGTCAATATGAATAATTTCATTAAACAATATCAACCGTAATTTAATCACAAAATCACCTTTTAGGCCTTTAAAAATATAATGCTGTTTGATTTGCTTTCTTCTTAGAAGAACCCTAAAGCCTAATATAGCATGTTTCATTGGAGTAAAGCATTTACTAAAGCAAAGGAACACGAAGAAACTGATTATGCCCCCAACAATATTTGATATAGTTAATCATATTTATCTTCTGAAATTAAATATAAACAAAAATTGCAATTGAAAATTTGATATATCTAAACTTAAATTAAGATTAAGTACATCAACTTTTTAAATACTTTTTTTTACTTATACACCCTTTCAAATGAAGTACATTTTACACATGCATCTAAATTCTAATAAAATTGCAAAATTTTATCACATCATAATACTGCATCTTAACGTGTATATCCTAAGAGAAGGTGATAAATATGATTTAAAACTATTTAATACTTACGGCATATAATTATAAAACTGATATAGAAACTTAATTCTTCAAATCTATAAGAGTTGCTCTACAAGCTATTATCTATGATCTTGAAACAAAGAAATGAAATCCTAAATTCAAAAAATCTTTGTTTTTCTTCGGGTGTTAACGAATGGATCTGAATGGATCTTTACTCGTCGTTGTTACTTTTGATACAAGGATAAACAATCAAATGAACACTTACAAAATACACTACCTTAAAAAAAATTCATGTCAGCGCGACACAAGCTATTAAGCCGAAGACATGGAACACAAAACGGTTTACACAAGTTGAGCACCCACCAAAGTAAACAACCTCATTTGGTTATCCAGTAGATCAAAATGAGAAATGTGCATACTGATGCCACAAGGGAAAGTATAAGGGTATCCATCGATTTTTTTCGCTTTATTGCCGAGAGTATGTTATTTACCTGCAATTTTTATTCAGAGTAGTACATTAGATAGACGAGCTACAAACAGCATGATTTGGATTCCCTGCGATCGGAAAATGCAGGAAATCTGTGCAGTAGACAGTCTGAACTACTTAATCAAGATCACACAGCTCAGATTTCGAGTTTAGTTTTTAAATCCAATTTATTGTGCTTAAAATTTGAGTCCAAACTTGCTTACTGTGTGACAGCACAAAATCCCTTGATTATAGGGAAAAGTGGCAACATCATTTAGCTATTAGAATATAATCAATTCTCTTGAAAAGTATAAATTAATATACTTCGGAAAAATTCACTTTTGCAGTGCCCATAATCTTAAACAAACAGGCTTTTATTCAGTGCCTTCTTTGGGTAGTTGTTATCAATGTTGTCGATCACAGATCACAAAAAAATAACAGTTTATTCAAATTCTATTATGCAACAGTGTTATAGCCGCTATTTAACAATATTTTGTACTAAATAGCGTATCGTGCCGCTATAGCCGCTCATAGTACAATATGTGAATGACCAAAAGGAAAATGATTAAAATGCCAAAATCCATTATAATAAGAGACATACCGTAGGGAGGCGACTGCTGACGTTGCTGAGCTTTGAATTGATACCACCGAATGTTGAACGCTGGAAGACAAGTGCCCCTAGTGTTGCTTGTGCTTGTGAAATTACATTGTCCATCTGCGGAACAGGAACAAGCAAAACAAGACTACCACAATTGAAGATCAAATCGAATTTCAAAAAAATAAAAGGAATTGTTGGAAAAGCAGTACATGGATTTTAGCATTTCATGCATATGAAATTCCACAATGGCCTAAAGATTCAAAGGCTTTTATTGTAATAATTCAGTATTTATACACCCGATGAACCAGACTTTCATTTAATGGGGATCAAAACAGGTTCTTCCAATCCAACACTTAAAATCAAATTCACTAGATAATCCGCCAAAGTACCGATAAAAAAATCATGAGCAAAAATCACTTTCCCAAGAATAGTAGAAAATCTACAAGAGTTTGAAAACAAATTATAAGCTAGCATACTAATGTGGCTAAAGCATTCCACTAGGAATAAATGGATTCAAAAGCAAGAAAACAACATTTTATATTAGAAAAGCAAACAATTGTTTTATATGACTGACGTGTCCGGTATTTCGGCTGATAGAAGCATGCTCTTTTAGAAGTGTATGCTGTTCAGATT
Organism: Cicer chorassanicum; assembly: GCA_037974735.1. NCBI lineage: Eukaryota > Viridiplantae > Streptophyta > Magnoliopsida > Fabales > Fabaceae > Cicer > Cicer chorassanicum. Next base: position 74,038,849 of record JBBPBP010009779.1, read on the forward strand.
CGGCACCCTCTTCCAAGTCTAATCTCGTCCGGTCAAATTCTTTAAAATCATCTAAAAGTGAAGCATGTTCTTTCTTAGCTCGAAGACTTGAGCGAAGACGATAAAACTCCTGCAGGTCAATTACATCTAAGCTTAGTGCATAGTAATTAACAAAAACAAATAAAACATTACAAAGCATAAAGAAAACTAGTCGATTTCGAAGATCTAAGAGCAACTCACAAGAATAAATTATATGACTTAGACAATCTGTATCAAATATCAACTAGCTAACAATATCATGAAATTGAATAATAAGGCATAGGCTCACGCAAAATGATATCGGTTAAAATAATACCTGCGTGATATCTTGAAGAATTTCTTGGTGTCTAGTCAAAGTATGAGAAACCATATCTGAACCACCAGATGATACCCAAGCTTGCATCTGTGAGTTTACTTGATGGAGTTGTTTTATTAACCGCTCAATCCAAGATTCTAGATCACTCTCTGCAGCATCAGCTTTTGTCGAAATATTAGTAGAAACTAATTTACGATAAGCATTCATCTGCTCATCCAATTGAGCTTCGAGTTTTCTAGCCTGCAAAAGATTAGGGGACAACAATTGTGCTATCAATCATTTGCTTGCCTTGCCTAAGAAATAAAAAATATGGAAAAACTTGATAGCCACAAAGGAAGACAAAAACAACTTGCATTTGTGAACATAAACCAAGTTATATAAACAGGCAAACCAACACCTACATGGCAATCAAGATTGTTTAATATAAGCTATGTTTGGATAAACAGCTTAATTAAGCGCTTATATCATAAGCGTTTATCATTTAAGTGCTAGTGTATAAACTATTTCTAAAAGATAAAATAAAGTCAAATTGTTTTTATATAAGCTATAAACTATTTTCATAAGTTATCCAAGCGAGTTAATGGAAATACGCTAAAAACAACTTATGAACATGTCATAAGCTCTCCCAAACAGTCTCACAGGTGTATATATCAATAGATAAGCTCAAATAAATCAATCCAAACAGGCAGATTACCCAATCTTCCATGATGAGAGGACTTGGCAATCCAAGAAAACTATGTTAAACAAATACTACATGAATTGCATGCTTGAAGATTGTAAAAGTCTATTGAGTCAACACAACTAAAATTGCATGATAGTATGTTAGCTTTCCATTGCAACTCTAGCAAATACTCATGCATAAAAAATTCAAGATGGTTTCTATCTAAGTTGTAAGTTGCAACAAAAGTTACCATTCAAATGCATGAAAGTTGCCTGTAAGCTTGTATGGATAAGAAGGTAGTGCAGTAACTACCGAGAGAGGCTTATCTAAGAAAATCCACTTATTTTAACGGTTCATTGCAAAAATTTACATATATAAACCAAAAGCAATAATACAATTTACGAGTTATCGGTTTAGTCACTCAAAATCACTTCTTAGTTTCTAAAGAAATTCTATTCATCATTTAATGTTCCAATTTCGTAAACTATAAAACCAAATTCCTACACCATGAATGATCAACCAAATTATCGCAGACGCAGAATCTTTGGTTTCTTTCTATCGAAAAAAAAACCTTTTGCCTTGAAGTACAATAACTCTGATAAGATACTTTTAAACAATATTAGTCTGACTCAAATTCACTCTATGTGGGTACACAATATAGATTACAATGCAAATAACCTTATTTATTTCCCAAACAAACACTAATCACACTTCTAACCTGACAATCCTATACCAAATCTAAATGAACCTAAATCTAAGAACAAATTTTCATCAACATCATTTCAAATACTTACAATTCAACCCCTTAAGCAATGAGTATATTTTTAGTGTCACTTTTGAAGGAAGTGAAATTAATTCTAAAAACATAAAATCAATGTTGGCATATTTGAGTGTTCTCAAACAAAAATGATTTTGTCTCTATGATGCATTATGACTTAAAACTAGAATTTGGAGATTTTCCCTCCAAACATGATTTTAAGTTGAAATTTAATGTTGATCTCACTTTTACTTGAATGTATTCTAACGTAAATCACTTTACATTAAATCAATGTTAACCAAAATCAATTTTACAAAATCAATCCATTCCAAATCAAATTTCGCAATAAAATCTTCAAATTTTTTGTTTAAACAAAAAACAGATTTTCCACTAATGAAAATCTGTAATTCTATCAACCAATTGACCAAATCAAATGGCGTTGAAAACACATATAGCAAAAAGGTGGAATTTCATCATCACCGACAAATTAACAAAACCCCAGAAATAAAAATCGAAACTTTATCGTATGGGGCAATCAAATTTTCCATACCCAAATATCAATTAGTATAATTTAAAGCATAAAAAAAAACATATAACGAAAAATTGAGAAAGAGAGTAATAATTGGAACCTGTTTGCGAAGGGAATCCCATGATGTATGTACCTCCATAGCTGAAAAACAAAAACAAAAACAAAAACAAAACAAAAATTGAAATTTTGAATAGAAAAAGTGATGAATGAATGTTTTTGGGTGAAATCAGATTGGTTGTTTGACGATGAAGACAGGCCGTCTGCTCACCGGGGACAGACGACTTTACAATTGCTTGTTTCCTCCTCCTTTTTCTCTTTCTTTATTTTATTTTTGTTTTTATTTTTATTTATTATATTTTTCAATAGAAATAGAAAATAGTATCAACAAAACAAAGTTGAGTTTAGCAAAATAATCAAAATGTGGTGAAATTGAATTTAAATTTCAACTAAAAGAGGTATATTTTCTATAATTAAGAGAATTTATGGAAATAAAAAAAATAAAAGAGAGACAATAATTGAAAAATAATTTTTTTTTACCACATAATATTTTTAAATGTAATTAGAAAGATTAACCTTTTTAATTTTATAGGAGTCAAATTAACGAAAAATTATGTCTAAGACTTATAAAGTTGTTGCATGTCTAAATTGAATTTTGAACATGGTCCTTAATTAAGATTGAAGATACATGCGTGATATCTAATATTAACTAAAAAATAGTTTGCTTGTTTTCTAAGTATTTATGATGCAGAAAATTTTCATCTAACTAATTGCATACTTTTTTAAGAGAAGAAGTCACGTGTACTTGTTTTGAGATGTAAAAATCATAGGGTATGTTAATGGTCAGCAAAATAAATGTACTAACCTAGATTAATCTATACATTTGATTTTATTTTCTTTCTAATGTTTTTGACTTTTTTTAAGAATAGAAAATGATCAATGACTTTTTTTAAAAAAAGAAAATGATCAATGACTTTTTTTAGACTTTATTTATAAATATCCTTTTTTTCCCACTAAAATACTCCATTTCGAAAACATATTACCTAATTGCCTTACTTTTTAGACTCAACAGGAGGTCGCTGGTCAAGAGTACATTAGCTGCCCAATTTTTTTTTCACCTAGTTGGATATCGCAGGCCTAGGGGCGACCTCGCACTAGGATTTCTTTTTCTCATTTTAATAATTGTTATTAATTATTCAATAAATTAAAAATAATTAAAAAATAAAAATACTAATAATTAAGTAAAATATAATACATTAATAAATAATAATAATAATAATTATTATTATTATAATTAAAAATAGTAAATTATATTATAAATTTCAAATAAAATACATTAAAATGGAAAAAAAATACTAAATAATAATAATAACAATAATAATAATAATTAAAAAAAAATTATATTAATAACATGAAAAAAAATACATTAAATTAACGGAAAAAAAAAATATATCACATTTGAGAAAAAAAAACAACAAACTTATATTAATGATGTCCACCTAAATGACCTCCAATTCCACATCTAGGATTTCGTCGAACTCGTCTAACTCTTTGAACGAGTTGAGGTTCTTCCGGTTCATCCTGATTTTGATCATTATCCTTAATGTAAGTTGTAGGTGGATTAGAACCACTACCACCTGCTTCCATATAATTTTGAGACTGATGATTATACATGGAATCAAACACACCATAAGCCGACTCGGGAGTTGTGCACTGAGTTCCAAACAAATTATAGAAAAGCCCACTTTCTGTTGGATAAATGGGGGTTGGCATTTCTGGCACCGACGGAACGTAATACTGAGTCGGTTGTGGGGTTGATTGGGAGGTCGACTGCACATAAGGATATGACGGCGGTTGCAAACACGTAATTGTGACACTCGTTCCAATGTTTAATATCTCCCGTCTAAACCTAGTTCCAATTGTCATCAACCTCATGCCTCATGTCAACCTCATGGTACATTTTCATATCCTCTTGTGGTTGTGTATTTGTTGATGGAAACCGAACTAAAGTGTGGCTCTATCTGTATGATGTTTTTCAACAATATGATAATAGTGCAGATAGATACATGCAGTTCAAGTGACCATCTCTTCTTCTGAAACTTCATGTTGAAACTTCATGTTGGAACCTAAGATAAGATATGTAAAAAAACAAGTTAAAGTAATTATAACAAGTATAAAAAAACAAAATATTTAAAAAGTTCAAATAAATGTGAATGAATATATTACTTCCTCAACCATCATGTGATCAATTGTTTTTCAGTATCCTTTAATGTCGTTATGAGGAACTTTACTGAAATTTAGACCACATAATTAAATATATCGAATATATCAAAAATAAAAAAATATAATAAAATTAGTAATATGGTAAGCAATTGATTTTAATAATATAAAATTTATTTGCAATAGTTACCTTTGTGCAAGTGGAAATATCCATGCATTGGGTGATTCTGGAGCGACACAAGACAAACGATATCATGCTCAATTTTGCAACAACAATGCACATCCTCCCACTGACATTACATCGAGTTTCGTTGCAAGACATAGTTCTCTATACAATGTAGATAAAACGGCTGAACCCCAACTATATTGAGATGCTTTATTTAAATCTCCTAATAGTGAAAGATATTTTAAATGTACACGGTTGTTAGATTTGTCATACATCAATAACCCTCTGATCATACGTAGGATGTATGCTCGACATGATGTTTGTTTTTCTAATACATATGCTTCTTAACCAACATCGTCAAACGTATCCTTGAGCCACTTTAATTTAATAGAATTACCTTTTGTTGCTCCCTCCGGTGGGATAACTCCTAAGTAATCTTGACAAACTTGTTTAACGTTCACAAAATTTGAACCGCTAACCAAAAAACCAGAAACATTTAATCCTAAAATGTAGTATACATCTTCCAAAGTTATTGTGCACTTACCTGCTGGAAGATGAAACGTGTGAGTTTTTGGTCTCCTTCTCTCAACCATAGCAGTAATTAGGCCGACATCTATTTTATAATTTCCAAGTTTGACCACTTCACCGAAGCTAGCCTCTTGAAAATATGGTAATATCGCTTCATTTGGTTTTTTTGTTAACATTACCATACATTTGAGTTTATCCTTTAAGGGTGACTGAAATAAATAATATATAACAAAAATAAAATAATAAATGAGACTAAAAAAAATTATAAATAAAATAAAATAAATTATAAATAAAATAAAATAAAATACTTACAAATGCTTTAATGTATTGGATTTCAGCTTTGTGATTCGTAGATAGTTCCATGATAAAACGAGAAATTTTGATAAAAAACGTTGATATTACTTTGAATGTATGAAAGAGATGTGATAAAGAAAAGTGAGGAAGTTGTGATAAAGAGATGGGCAAAGGGATGTATTTATAGGTCGCGTCCTTAGCCAACGACCTGTTTAATGGCTTCAGATCCGTTCAAGGGGTCGCTCCCCCAGGCCACGGTCACTTCAAGGGGTCGCTCCCCCAGGCAACGACCATTTCAAGGGGTCGAACCCCCAGGTCGCGATAACTCCCAGGCCACGATTATTCAATCTTATCTGTTGAATAAAAATTATCAACGGATGAGGATGATCCAATACAAATCCTTGTGATTTTTTTTTTCAACCAATGAAATTATTTTATTAAAGATTACAAATACCTTATACCTTGTATAAATAGAAAAAAAAAAGTTACACTATCTCACCACACATTCTATCTCACCATACCTTCTAGCATTTCATACTTAATCAATTACTTAATCATGGTTGTTCAACAAGTAATTTGTATTGTTTATTACAATGGTTCACTTCTCGACGGAGTTGAAGGTAAAACATTCGTAAGTGATTATAAGAAGGCGTTCAAAGTACATTTTGGAAGCAACCTTGCTCGTCTAAAGAATGTCATTAAAAAAAAAGTTACAACTCGATGATAGAGTCACGATAACTGACATAGTTTATCGATACCTTGTGTTCTTTGGTGAAAATACAACAAGGTTTGAACTGATGAAGGTTTGCTATGATGAAGATGTTGAGCTGATGTTTGATGTTTAAGCACAGTGGTCACAACTCTGCACCATCGATTTATATGTTACCTTTGTGAATGGTCCTCTATCAACAAACATTGATCAACCATCGACCTCAAACATACCTGATCCCAACTACATCCCTTATCAACCCGACTTATATTCTCCATCACAACACTATGAACCATACTCTAGCCAATTAGAACAAACTAATCCGGAAAGTTTTCAACTTCGTCATGAATCTCTTCCAACAAGCCCACAATGCGATCTTCCCCTTAGTGTCTTACATAATATCAACGAGGAAGAATTAGGTTATTACAGTGAAGATGATGAAACATACTTCGATGAATCATCTAGTGATTTTGACGATGACATTGATATTGACGAAGATATGGAAGTAGAAGATCAACCTATACCTGAATTCGATCCACCGTCTCACCTGAAGAACATCAATTCAGATACTGTAGAGCAATCAAGTGAATTTGATCACTTGTTCATTAACGAAGTCCCAACAGTAGATGGAACTCTTGCAGTTGAAATGAAGTTTCAAAACAAAGATGAATGCGTACATGCATTCAAATGTTACCATTTAAAACAATCATTGAATTTTGTGGTACAAAAATCAGATTTATAAAGGTATGTTATTAATTGTTCAAGTCCAAATTGTTTTTTTAGATGCAGAGCTTCAAAACGCAAAAAAAAAAAAAGAAGTGAATTGTGGGTGATTGATAAATTGAATCTGCCTCATACACGCACAAATTATGCATTGTCACAAGATCATACGGAGCTCGATTCTAACATGATATGTACAAGCGTAATGCAAGTTCTAAAGGTGGATCCTTCAATCAAAGTGAAGGTCATTATTGCTCAGATTCAGGCTTTACACAACTACACAGTTAGTTATAGAAAAGTCTGAATGGGAAAAAATAAAGCGATCGAACACATTTATAGCAATTGGGAAGAGTCTTACAATTAACTCCCACAATGGTTATTGGTTATGCAAACGTTTGCTCCAGGAACCAAAATTGAAATGGAAACAATCCCAACTTATCATGAGAATAGGTTGATAAATGGGATAAGGATTTTTCATAAACTATTTTGGGCTTTTGTTCCGTGCATATATGCGTTTAAATTCTGCAAACCAATTGTACAAGTTGATGGGACTTGGTTGTACGACAAGTACAACGGAACTCTATTGGTAGCAGTTGCACAGAATGGGAACGACAATGTATTTCCTATTGCTTATGCTATTGTGGAAGGTGAGACAAAAGAGGGTTGGAGTTTCTTTTTGAGAAATTTGAGAAAATACGCCACTCCACAAGCCAACATTTGTTTGATTTCAGATAGACACGAATCCATTAATAGTGCTTATAATAATCCGAATAATGGGTGGCAAGATCCTCCGTCAAAGCATGTGTTCTGTGTCCAACATATTTCACAAAATTTTGCAAGGGAATTTAAGAATAATGCTTTGAAGAAAAAAGTTGTTTCTATGGGTGATAATTTTATTCTTACTTTTTATAATTAGTGTAATTTTTAATAATTTCATTCTTAATTTTTATAATTAGTGTAATAATGCATTGTCTACTGTTTTAATACAGGTTACTCAATCTATGATCCTATATATCGATACTACCGCAGAGATATCGACATAGTAAACCCGGAGGCTTTGAAATGGTTAAACAACATACCGCGAGAAAGTTAGATTCAAGCATTTGATGTAGGTAGCCGTTGGAGTCAGATGACCATCAACCTTGTGGAATCGATCAACGGAGTATTAAAAGGCACGTGCAACCTTCCCATCACTGCTTTGGTCTAGTCAACTTATTATAAAATAGGGACATTGTTTCCAACCATGGGAAAACAACACACATCAATTTTAGCTTCTGGTGATAAACATACATAAAATTTACTAAATTGGAAATACGTAAATCCAATAGTCATAGAGTCGATAGTTTTGATCGGAGCAACCATACTTTCATGGTCCACGAGATGGTAAATCCAAGAGAAGGGCGACCAATTGGTCATTTCAGTGTAAACCTTCCTAACAAGTGGTGCGACTGTGGGAAATATCAAGCTATACATATGCTTTGTTCCCATGTGATAGAAGCATGTTCTAGCATCAAATATGATTATTGGAGCCTTATACCTGATGTGTGCAAGGTGGAAACGGTCCTAAAAGTCTACGACGAAATGTTCAAACCTATACCAAACAAGGATATTGGCCAGAATATGAAGGTGTTAAGGTGTGTCACAATCCTCTAATGTGGATAGTAAAAAAAGATCGCCCAAAGAGCAAACGCATTATAACAGAAATGGACACTACAGAGAGAGTACCAAGAAAGTGCGGATTATGTCGGATCTCTGGTCATACTAGGAAACATTGTTCAAACGCTGCGTGCACATATACTCTTTGACGTATATTTTCCCCATTTTAATGTATTTTCTTTGAAATTTATAATATAATTTACTATTTTTAATTATAATTATTTTTAATTAAAATCATTTTTAATAATAATAATAATTATTATTATTATTTTATTTATTAATTCATTTTATTTTACTTAATTATTACTATTTTTATTTTTTAAATAATTTAATTATTTTTAATTTATTAAATAATTAATAACAATTATTAAAATGAGAAGAAAAAAAAAATCCTAGTACGAGGTCGCCCCTGGGCCTACGACCTCCAACTAGGTGAAAAAAAAATTGGGCTCAGCTGGTCGCACCCTAGGCCAACGACCTCCTATTAAGTCCAAAAAGTAGGGCAATCAGGTAATATGTTTTCGGAGTGGGACATTTTGTAAAAAAAAAAGGATTATTTAAAAAAAAAAGTCATTTTTTAGTAAAAAGAAAAAAATCAAAGATATTAATTACCATATAATAGAAAGGAAAAAATAATCAATCTTTAGGTTAATTTAGGTTTTGACCATATGGCAAGTGTTATGAATAATATAATACTATATAATAAAAATATATAAAATGCATTATGAAAAAAAAAAATAACCTTTTCCGTTTTACAATTAATGTTATTTTTAATTTAACTTTAATTATTTTTTAATTATATTCTTCAATTATTACTATATAGACAATTTACAAATCATTAATTCTACTTTGTATTTATGATAGTGAAAAATACATCAATCTTTAAATGACAATCATTTTAAAACGGATGAAGTATATATCTACATGTGAGTATATATTAACCAAGTATTAAGTCATTTTTAAAGATATATAAAATGTTATGGACCATTCACTAACAAATAAAAAATAGACATTATAAGTATATCATAATTAAATTTGAGTTTGTTGAAATAATTCTCAACTTTTGATTTTTTTACTTTATAATTGATTTAATATTATATATTTTAGACTAAATACTACCCGTGGTCCCTTAACTTAATTTCTGTTAACAATTTAATCCTTTATTTTATTTTATTTTTATTTTTTCGATTTGATTCTTTATGTTTTTAAATAATTTCAGCGTTACCCTTTAAGTGGGTTCCGTTAAGAAAAAGTTAAAAAATTGGCTTAATTGCAGTTTTAGTCCCCCTATTTATACTAATTCACGAAATTGGTCCCCCTATTTTCAAAGTCGACAGTTTTGGTCACTCCCTCTGATTTTTTAGCTAAAAAATGATGACGTGAGATGTTTTAAATAACACGACATATGATACGATGATGTAGAGTGATTAACACCTATGCAATTGAAATAAAACGTCGTAAAAACTTAACTTTCAACTTCGAAATTTTTTCGTATTTTTAATTTAATTAATGACATATGAATAATTAATGGATCTAAATGGTTTTATATCATAGAATTGTATGTCACGTCATTTAAAATATATCAAATCGTCATTTTTTAGTTTAAAAATCTAAGGGAGGGACCAAAACTGTCGACTTTTAAAATAGGGGGACCAATTTCGTGAATCAGTATAAATAGGGGGACTAAAACTGCAATTAAGCCTAAAAAATTCCTCTTCTGGATCATTGCATATGTTCATCAAACCTCTAGGAACGATTGCCACTGATCTGAAGTGATGTGTATGGAGTATAAATACTCCAAAGCTTCAGTTTTAACGAACCAATACTACTACCAAACTTAGAACAAACTTTGAACATTTTTCTTAAATATTTCCTAAACATAAAGGGTAACTTTTTCTGAAAACGGATGAGAGATTTTTTTAACTTTTTCTTAACGAAACCCCACTTAAAGGGTAATGCTGAAATTATTTAAAAACATAAAGGACCAAATCGAAAAAAAAAAGATAAAAGACTAAATTGTTAACTGAAATTAAATTAAGGGACTACATGTGATATTTAACCTATATTTTATTTAAACTCTTTTAAAATTATATTGCAATTTAAGTCATTTAAAATTTAATTATCATACACATTTTTTTTGAAATCTATATAAACTTTAAATTTATAT
>JBBPBP010009779.1:74067926-74112242 GCA_037974735.1 Cicer chorassanicum
GGTAATAATTGGTACCAAAAAAATGATAATTGCAAATCATAAAACGCAATGCTTATATATATATATATATATATATATATATATATATATATATATATATATATATATATATATATATATATAATATGTTGCTTTTGTATACTAATTTTAGTTTTAAAAAAAATATAATAATATGATAATACTTACAGCTCTTGTGTCGGTGGCAACTGCAGTGACAACAAACATAAGATTAAAGCCAATAATGAATTCTAATGCAAAAGCTTCACCAATTGCTACCGAAGGAACCGTCACTCCACCATTCATGAATGGATGAAAAATCACTTTCAGAGAAAATGCAGCACATATTGATGCCAAAATTTGTGCACCAATATACACAGGTACCTACAATTCATTAAATAAAAACTTTATTAAACTAGTATATATATCATCATTATTATATAAAGGCAACTATTAATTAATTTTGTTTGGAATCTTTTCTCAAAAATTTACTCTTAACAATTCAATTTTTTCAAATTTACATTTAAACTTAAATCAATATCATAAATATAAAAAATAAAAAAAAAACTCCTTAACAAACACATTTTTTTTTTTAAATTTAAAAACATATAATATGGATATTGACAATGAAATTTAGACCAGTTTATACAACATTAATAATATAAAACTGAAAAAAACATAATTACTAGTATAATATAAAAAATATATACAAGGCAAAAGGCAATTGAAAAGCTAGACATATTCTAGTATTTTACTAGTATAATATAACAAGAACTCTTTAATTAACATGTGAAAAAAAAAGAAGATAAAGAAAGAATGCAAGTTAAGGCTTTTTACATTCTTCCAAGGAAAATGCTTCAATGCAGCAAATGAGATGGTAACAGCAGGATTGAGATGAGCACCAGAGATATGACCAGTTGATAGAATTATGATCATAACAGCAAGTCCACTAGCTCCAGCACATCCAATTAGTGTCTCTGAATTTTCAACCTTTTGGTTCTCTATTGCAGTTCCCATTCCAGCAAACATTAGAATGAATGTGCCTATAAACTCTGCTCCAACCTATAGTAATAACTTGAATTTATTTATCATGAAGTCCAATCAATTGAAAGTAACAAATTTTTGTTTTATTTTATTTATCTTTCGATCTTATTTATCTTTCGATCTTATTTTATTTAGGTAAAAAATTAGTTATACCAATTAGCTGCAATAATTAGTTAGTTACACTAATTAGATATACTAGTTACTTAGTTAAACTAATAAGTTATATTAATTAGATATAACTAACTTTTTATATTTACTACTCATAATCAGAAGATTAAAAAAAAACTAGAACATGAGTTTTGATGTCTTCTTGACAACTAACTAAGGTTGTATTAACTATATTTAACTTTAATTCTCTATAATATCAAAAATACAACACAAATGTAAATGAAATGTACCTTTTTAGCAAGAGGGATAGGAGCAGGTGGCAATGGCATAGCACAAGACACTCTAGGTAAAGAACCATCTTCCAAATTCCATTCTTCAACAGCAAAACAATTCATATTCTTGATAAGTGATTTCTTTCTACTAACAGAACGATTTCCATTTTTCTCAGACCTTAAGCTACCAAAAAGAGGAGCACCAGGTGTACCAGGTGTTGCATTTGCAGGTGTACCGGGTATTGATGGAATTTCTTCATTGTCCATATCTCTCTTATTCCAATAAACTTGAATTATATTAATCAAAGTAATAATAACCCAAAAACAAGAGTACAGAGAGAGAAGATCTTGAGATTGATACTTTAGTTTTTCTTTTTTTTGTCTTAATATGTTAATTGTGAGGAGAGTGCATAACTATAACTATGGTAATGCATATATATAGGAATAGGATTAGTGGGGTAGCTTTCTTAGGAAGGTTCGTATGTCCATAGGAGACTTTACATATTAGTATATACATATAAGAATAATTTATAAAACGGCGTAAAATTTGTTGGTTGTTGTTATTTCTACTGAAAAATCATTATTTATCGAGAAAAAAAAAGAATAATTTTAATGTACATACAATGTAGAATTTACACCGTCAATTAATCATATTATTTGATTGACAACGAAATAAATCTTTACATAATAAATGTATTTGTAAATTGATCATATATAATAAGAATAATATTTTTATAATAGAAGCTATTGGATACAAACTTACCGGGAGATTAGACGATGAACATCCCCCTTTTTCTTTTTTCTTGTCTATGCTTACCAAATACCATAACGTGTTTTTTCGGATCTCAATTTCTGATTGAATTTTTATAGTTTCACCATCGAATCTTTTGTCGATATGTCCGAATGAAATCATGCTAGTAGATATTACTCTCTTAAAAAACTGACCATAATCAAATTAAACCTCTGCTTGAACTTGTTGACACCAAAACCATGTTTTAAGTTAATTGTCACATAAAAGCTTGTTATGATTGTTCCGATAATGTGTCCAAGGAAAGTAGTTTGGAGAAATTTGTTTTGTAAAATTAAATATGATTTTATTCTCACAACACCTCAAAATTAAATCATTTGCCTCTTTCTATATGTGTAGAAATTGTACCAAAATATGGAGGAAAAAAGTAGAGATGCCATTGGACCATGATAATGCTACTTGTTGTCATAATACACACATTCAAGAATTATGTAAGACATGGGTTACCATGGTAGACAACAAAGGGATGAAACGAGGGAAGAGGGAGACGATTGAAACATCGATTTTCATGGTGAAGTAGAAGAATAATGTATTTCACTAAAATGAGATTTTTAATCTCAACCACATATTTTAATCTTATGGTTAAAAAAATCTCTCATTCTCGTAAAATAAAAACTTAATTTTCATTAGTTACTAATGTTTATAAAAATTATATACAACTAATTTTTTATTTATTATTCATTGTATTTCTTTCTATTCTCTTATTCTAAATTTCGATTGTTTATCATTTTTGACTAATAACTTAAAATATTTTAGATACATAAAACATTGAAATATTATTTACAAATACATTATTTTTTAGTCTAATAAATTTTTTACATCTTTCATTTGGTGATCTAAGCGTTAAAATGTTTACAGATATATTATATGTTCTCTATTAATGTATCACCTCCTCTGATCATTCACGAGTTGATACTCTTCTCTCAAATCCTTCATTTGCACCAAGAGTCTTCTCTAATTTACATCACAAAGCTCCTTAAATTTTATAAAATTAATTTAATGAAAGAAAATTTAAATATTATTAATAACATTTTGATTTTGAAGGGGTTATTTTAAAATATTATCATTGAACTAGTATCAAAATTATTCCTCGGTGTGGTTGAGTTACAGAATCCCAATAAAACACCAAAAAGGAGAAATAAAATTAGTGGTTGATAGTTTAAACTATATATTATATTGAAAATTAGAAAAGTAAAGATGTTGTCTTTGGAAGTGGGGGTGGAATACTTGAAGAGGCAACTTTAATTATAACATGGGACTTATGAAAGAGGGTTTGAATTTGGAGCACTCTAAAGTGCACTAACTTTAAAATCATAAAATCCATTCATCATGTTAAAGGACCAAAATCCTCAAACATCACACATCAATTATGACTTGCCTATATTAACCATTAATCGTGCCTTATGTTGTTTATTCTCCACTTCCATTATTATTATTTTTTTATTTATATTTCTTATTTGTGCATTTCTTAGCTTATGGTCGTTCCCCCTAATCGAAGATTTGGCCGTTTAAGTAAGGTTTCTACTTTCAACCTTGTATCTTTTTTTTTCCTTTCTTAAAAGCTCGGAATTTTAGAAAAATAGAGTTATAATATTTCAAAATTTAATTAAAAATTGTTTGATTTAGAATTATATTCGAGTTTTCTTAAATGAGTTATCATTAATCAAATCTTAAAGGCAGAGCTAGAACTTTTGACCAACAAAGATCAAAACTAAATAGTCATACCATTAAATATACTATTTTTATTAAATATAAAAATCAAAGAATTACAAATGACAACTTAATTTAAAAAATCATACATTTAAGTAATTTTATATTTATTTTATTTATTCACTTGCGTACTCATATCATTTGATTGCTTTTAAAAAATAAAAGATTAAGTATCATTTTGCTCGTTATATCACTTGTTTATTTTAACTACTCAAGAAAAATATATATTTTTCCCATATAGAAAATACTCAAAAAAATTAATAAAATATTACTTTAGAGTATTAGATAATAATTAAAGAATTTTATTTTTATTCACTATTAATATAAGAAATTTACACAATCGATAAATTATAATCAATTATGTGAATAATTTTATAAATAATTATAATAAAAATCAAATATCATTAATAAGGTTATGATTGAATGACAATATAAAAATCTTTATATTTACAATTTATATGGATTAAATTCATAACTAAATGATTGAATAAAATTGAAAAACCATTCAACATCAATATGTTTATTCAGCGGGACCCTCCCTCAAGGAGCAACGTAGCTCCCTGTTGGATCTCATTAACCATTTTCCAATCACTTGGTTAAAAATAAATATAGCTCAATTTGAATTTGAGATATCACTAAAAGAGATCAAGTCTAATTTCACTCGAACTAACATGATAGTCGTTGATAGTTTTTGTTTTTGTTTTTGTTTTTTTTTTTTTTATTTAATCATATGATCTTTCTATACAACTAATCCCCAATGGTATAGACATTACAAAAATAATAAATTTTTATCTAACTGATTTAATCGATGTCAATTTAATCAATAAAAATTAAGGAAAATAAAAATTAAGGAAAACAGATGTGTTATTTAAAATTTAATTTGTTGAGTCATCATCAATTATATTAATTAGATCATTGTCTAATTCATAGAATTTTATATGACTTTTAAACACTAATACATGATGTAAATAGTTTAGTGTGTGATGTAAATTGTTAGCAAAAAGTATGTTATTATTTGTGGATAAATTTAATTGATAGTTAGTTAATTAAGCATTATTTGAGAAGTAGAACCAGTATTCCAATTAATAATTTCAATTTTTTATCCCGAAAGTGTAGTCGAGTGGATAAAGACGCTCAAAGAGTATTGAGAAGTAGAACCAGTATTTGGTCTTTTTTATTGACAAATTTTTTAAAAGTTGAATAAGATAAAACATGACAAAATATTTATAAGTGGTAGGTAGTCATTACTTATTACCCTACAAATTGGGTTTGTGGAGTTGTGTAGGTCTCAACTCAAATTCTAAGATAATATTAGAGTTTATTTAAGATCTATTGCACCTACTATCAAGTCACCACTATTGCGCCACCCGAGTTATGTCTAGCCTGATAAAGTGTTTATAAATGGTGGTTAGTCCTCACCTTACAAATCGATTTTGTGGGGTTTATGTAAAGCTCAACCCAAATTCTAAAAAAAATATTTGTGTCATATTGAATTATATAAAGTCTGATAAAATATTTATAAGTGGTGGGTAGCCATCATCACCCTACAAACCGATTTTGTGAAAGTTGTGTAAGGTTTAATCCGAATTCTAAAAAAATATTTGTCTTATAACAAACTAACTAATTATATTTGCTGTAAAAAAATCAAAATTTTTCAATGAGTCTAATTAACAAAGGCACTTACCTATTAAAAAATTAAAAAAGACTTGTATTGATTTTATTTTTTTTAACATTTTAAAAACTAATACACAAGTTCTCGTATACATTTGCAATGATAAATATTTATATTTGAATCATGGACACTTGACAGCATTGTCTTTTTCAAATGAATCAAAACATTGATGGTAGAGAGACTTCCACAATAGCACAATTGGATGAACAACATAACCAAACATGATGAATGAGTGAGATAACAAACAAAACGATATCATTGTTAAATTCTTTAATCATTACCTTATTTGTATCTTTCACAACCCAATATAAATGAACACTCATTAGTGATATATATGGATCGAGGAGTGCTAAAATGTATTCATTCTATACGCTCTTATGTTACACTAACTTTAGTCTGAAAAAGACATTAGCCACATTTTAGATCCGTTTACTCTGCGAAAATTTTTATTTTTATTTTATGAAATTTGTTAATTTTATTTATTAATAAAGAGATAAAAGAGTATTTTTATTTTATGTTAATTTTATTATGAAAAATTTTATATTACTTTTTCCTGAAATTTAAAGTTGGGACAAAGATGTTATTTTATTTTTTTAGTTTTATATACATATACACATTTATTTTTAATTTGATATTTTTATATATTATAAATTTGAATCTATTCTTAATAGAAAAGCTAAACACAATATTGAAGAGTAAAATCAGAAAGAACCAAACACAATGTATTTGGATATAAAACGTGGCGCCATTAATCAAGCAAATAATGAAATCAAAAGATCAAAGTTTCTATCATTTTGTCCTCCACTTAGTTCACTCACTATCAATTGGTCAACTTTAATGTCAAATTCAAATATATAGATTTTTGCTTGCACAAGTTAAATACATTAATTTTGTGCCATTCATTCATTTTTTTATATTTCTTTTGTCATGGCTTCAATCATGTACTCACTTTAATTAAGTTTATCTAATTATATAATTTGAATCAAAAACATGTTGTGTCCAAAGAAATTGTCTTGGAAAAAATAAATATTAGCACTGTGGAGATTGTGGAACAACTTTATACTTATAGAAATAATATTTGGTACTAAGATGTGCAATGTGGAAGCAAGAAAGAAATAAGTTTGATGACATGGCATGTTCAATATTATACAACAAAATTCCTTAAAAATAATATTTAAATCAACATTATTGAATGTGATGATAAAGTTAAAATCGGAAAGAAATCTCTTCGTATTTTAAGGCATAACATTATTTCCAGGTGTAATAATGTGTTGGTTTGATTTAGATTTTGATGATAAAAACTAAAATAATAAAAATGATTGATTTTTTTTAAAAAGTCTAAAAAATTGTTTTTTAAGGTCACCCACAATCACCTTTATGGTGAAACAAAAAATTTGTAAAATAAGTTTTTCTATAAACATTCTCTCTCCTATCAATTGTGAGCCTCACATGTACTATTTTGTGAAATACATAAAGTATCCATAATCGAGCCGTCTCATTTGAGTGTTTAACTTAGTCATTAAGTACACATCACATATTTTATAATTTTGTAATGATACTGGAATAAACATTTATCTCTCAAATCTAACGTCTCAAAAAAATTTACAAAATGAGTCTTACTAATAACTTTATATCATTATATTTCAATAACTTAATTTAAATTTTAGATTGATTAAGGCTTGGAGTTTGTCTTTTTCAGATAGTTCAGAAATATTGGTATCAGATCAAACTCTCAAGTAACGGTATTCTTAATCTTAAAGAATTGCTCTTGCAGATAACTATGTTATAGTCTTGTTAATCGTATAAATAAAGTACTTATGAAGTTGAACCACTTTAAATTATCTCATGTACTTATCAAACTTGTGAATGTGGTCCATATATTGTTATAAACCACTTCATTTTATACTTGATGAATCTCTAACAATTATGAGTTTTATAGTTAAAAGACTACTGTTTACTCCCTTGCACAATAGAGTCTTAGAAAAAAAGGATTGGTTCCGATTGCTCCCTTGCCTTGCTGCCTAATAATTGCTTGGAAGCATGATAGTCATTAACTTTTTTCATCATAGTTGGACACCCATAAAAATGTTACATTTTTTGTAACTATACATTTTTAAGAAAAAATGGTGTTGATAATTCGAATTCCGATTGAAAGGTAGGTGAAATTTATAAAAAAATTAAATTAGTCGTGATTTTTTTTTAAATGTAAAAGGAACTTTTGTCTTATAATTTAACAAGTAAATTAAGAACATAAATTATTTAACTTAACTTCTAAGAATGCTTTGTTTTTATTTTTATTTTTGATGTGATTGTGTTTGGTGTCATTGATCAGAAATTAGTGTTTTACCTGCGGATTTTCCTGCGGAAAGTTTTCCGCAGGTTGTTCGTGAGGATTTTCCTGCAGTTCAAAATCCTCTTAGGAGTTTTCCTGCGGTGTCACATTCCGGAGGTAAAACGGCAGGTAAAGTTTTTGTTTGCTGGGGATGTACATGCGACCACGTTTCCGCAGCAAAATTCATTTTTCTCCATAGGATTTATCTGCAGTAAGATTCCGCAGGAAAAGTCCGTGGCAAATTCCGCAGCAAACTTTACCAGTGTTATTTCCTTAGGAAATTCCGCAGGTAATTTTTTATGCCAATTTTTATGTTTTTATATAAAGTAGTTTTTATTTTTATATAAATAAAGTTGATTTTTTTTTAAACAAATTAAAAAAGTAAGATATGTTTCACAATTAGGATAAAAATATAACTCGCATCCGCAATACCCATCCGAACATGTCTTGATTTGGAGGGAAAATATGCTCTGATTGGGTGCGACTGAGGATGTGGGTTTTTCGAGAAATTAAAATTCAGGGTAGAAACGAGTTTGCGGTGTTAATATCCACTTAAGACCAGAACTCGTCCCCGCCAGTAATATAATTTTAATTTTTAAATTTTATAGGTCTATTAAATTCAATGAATTAAGAGTTTTGATAAATTTATCTATTTAATTTTGAACTCAGTAATTAAATAAATTGTTTTCATAATTTAAATTTTATCTATCAATATTAATAAATTTTTATCTATCATAATTAAATAAATTTTTGAGGAAATCTCTGCAACAAATTCCGCAGCAAATGCAGGCCAATTTTTATGTTTTTATTTTTATATAAATGAAATAGTTTTTTTTTTTTATATATAAATAAAGTAGAGTTGTTTTTTAAACAAATTAAAAAAGTAAGACAAGTTCCACAGTTAGGGATGACAATATAATCCGCACCCGTTGTATCTACTCGAACACATCTTTATCTATAGGAGAAAATTCGATTTGATTAGGTGTGGGTTTGCCTTGAAATTAAAATTATGGGGCAGGGAGGGGTGTTGATATCTATTTGACACCCAACCCGCCCAACATGAAATATCTATATTTTTATTTTTATATAAATAATGTACATTTTATGTTTCTATTTTTATATAAATAAAGGAAAATTGTTTTTTAAACATAATAAAAAGTAAGACAAATTCTACAATACTATCAAATTTGTATTGGTAATATGAATATTTTGACTTAGTTTCATTAATGCAATGTGTATTTTGTGATTTTTTATGATATTAAATTAGATGTTTTGGTTTTTACTTTATTTTAAAAGATAAAACATACAAATTTGATGGTAATAAATTTAAAATATAATTAAATTTATTAATAAATGACATTTATTTAATTATTAATAATTTAATTTGATAATAATAAAATATATATTAATTTTCAATGTATGAATTCTACAAAAAGAAGTTATTATGTCTAGTTGTAATAAAGATAAATTAAAGTTGTTTGACCATTAAAATTGTTCAATTTTTTAAAACAGAGAAAATAGGAAAATAAGAAAATGTAAAAAAAAAACCTAATCAATTACGTTTATGGGAATCACGTAACCAAGTCAAAGCCACCAAACCTAATCACATAACCTTATTTTCTCAACCTCGCCGCCACCAAATCTCAACCTTGCCGCCGTTGCATCTCCACCATAGCCACCACCGTCACACCTCGCCGCCATCGCCACCACCGTCTCAACTTCGTCTTCTTCGTAACTTTCTGGACCTTCAGCGCTTCTCATTTACGTTGATTTGCGCTTCTCATTCCTTAAATCTTTCTCAGCTTTTTAAGTCGATTTCAGTTTCAATTTATTGAGGTATTTGATTCTATTCACTTGATTTTGTGTTTGTTTAGAGTCAGAGATTTGAGTTGAAGCTGATTTTAACTTCACTTAGGGTTTAGGAAATGATGTTTCTAACTTGATCTCATCTTGTTTCTAACTTCAATCACCAATACTCGCATCTCGTCAACACTTCAACTCCTCAGTTATCAATTATCATTACGGTAATTCAATAATTCGTAAAATTACATGTTTCTTTGTGGAAATTCGCGTATCTTGTTGTTTTGGATCTTTAATTTTTCTATTTTTTTCTTCGGTATTATGAGTTTTAATTATTCAGTTTAGTCTAATCAGGAACATAAAACATGTTAAATATTGGAAGTTGAATTATGATCCTTCTGTGTAATGCCTAATTTAAGATTCAGTGAAATTCCTTATAAGTTATTGTCAATGTTGGGAAATAAACCAAGACCAATTCTCAAACAAATTGAGAAAAAAATTGTCACGAATTCTTTTAGGAGAGTGTGAATAAATGAGTGAGAACTGGGAGGGTAGTGATTAGGGGGATTCATTTACGTATCAGCTTGTAAACTTATAGTCAGTTGGCAGAGGGAATGTCTTTCTGAAGGAGCACTTGCTCTTGGATTATAGAGATCACTCTCTGTAATAGTTCTTATTTCAGTCAATAATACGTTTTCAATTGAGAGAGTTTCCTGCCTCGTTAAATATACTCCTCAATTGCTCTTGGATCAAGGACTACAGAACAACAGCAATAGGATACATGATATGCAAGGTATGCAGAATGTCGTGGAGTTATAAACAACTCCAAAACTAAATATGAAGTAGGGACTTACTACTACCACTGCTACTAAAGCTTTATTGTGTAATAATGGGTGCTATATGAATATTTTATGCCAAAAGATTTTGAAGCAGAAGAGAGTTGGTGATTGTAACATTGCTATTATTTGCAGGTTCTTCCCTGAGAAAGCCACAATTCTTGCTGTTGATATTCTAAATGAACTTGTCGAGGTAAGTTTTAATGCAGACCTTCCATTTTGTGGGTTAGACAACCTGAATTGAAGTCGGCTAAAGTCTCATTTTCATGCATTCTCAAGTGGTCTATGATCCTGTGTTCAGATTTTAGACAAAATGAGTCTGAATGAGATAATAAGCATAATTGTAACATCTCTTCTTGTTTCACGTCCCATTGATTAGAACCTGTCTAAAATAATCTGAAATACAGTATTGGAGCATTGCATGGCTGGTACAGCAAGGCTATGTTCTAGAACTTAGATAGAATGTACTGAGTCGGCACATTTTGTTTGAAAGTCAGTTAGGGCAGTTAGTCATTGCGCAAATACAACTCTTCACAAATGCTCCTCTCTTGAATTCTCTCACTCTTCTACTGTTTCTATACTATCTGGAACTCACGAAGTAAACTGACTATATTTGAAAATTTAAACGACTTACGAATTTGTAATCTTTTTTAAACTTGTAAAGAAATTGACTCAAAGGATCAAACTCACAAATACTGATGTCTGTTCAATATGCAGGTACTGAAAATAAGGCCTTGTCCCATTGTCTTTGCATCTTTTTCAGGTGGTTCAAAAGCTTGTATGTTAAAGGTTCTTCAGGTATTTTAGCCCAGACCATGAGCTTCATTTTTTGTTTTGATTTTTTCATTTTCATCATTGTCCTGTAAAAGTTTTAAATTCTGAGAGCTGATGACTCTGTTTTATAAAACTACACTTTTGTCATTTTGTCTATGAATTGTTGATTTACTATTTAAAAATACGTAAAGGATATATATATATATATATATATATATATATATATATATATATATATATATATATATATTAATCGTAACTAACTTTGATTTTTTTTATCCCATCTATTTGCAGCAAGTAATTCTTTTCTGGCCTGTGATTGAGAAAATCAAAACCTCCGCTATCAATTTCAGCTACGTTGGTTGATTCTTGTTTAATAAACATCCCTAGCCTTGGCCTTGCTATTTTGATTGATTGTCATCAGAGTTAGAAAGGTAAGTTTTGTGTTTAAAGATGAAACATCCCTAGAAAAGTTTTGAAAACCAAAACAATCCTTCAAAGGTAGGGTTGCTGGGTGTTAAAATTTAAAATTTTCTTTAATTTGAACATGAAAACCCTTACAGTGTCTAGTAACTTTGTATTTAATTTTAATTTACTGTCTGAGCAGAGCTTCAGTTATATATGCCGTAATATTAAATGGTTTTACTTTTAAGACTAGATGGGTGTCCAACTCTTTAAATGATGTGCTAATGTATGATTAAATGATAGTGTAGAAAATGTCACACCATACACCCCCGTGTTCTACCTATTTACATTTTACAATTTAGATAGCATTTGCTGTTGGGACTTTGCAAAATAGTTTAGATGCTATTTATTTAGCTGTTCTGGTTTATCTTTGGCATGCACATTTTAAAATCGCCGTCCTAGTTTAGATAGCATTTGCTGTTGGGAATTTGCAAAATGTCTAGAACGCTGTTGGGAATATGAAGTTACAGGAAGAGGAGCTTGTGGAACTGCCTACAAAGCTGTTATGAATGATGGTAAATTTATTGCCTGTCAAGAAGTTGAATTCGTGCGGAGAAGGAACATCGAGCATCGACCGAAGCTTCTTAGCTGAGATTTCAACTCTTGGAAAGATCAGACACAGGAACATTGTGAAACTGCATGAATTCTGTTTTCATGAAGATTCTAACCTTTTATTGTATGAGTAAATGTAAAATGGAAGCCTTGGTGAAAAACTTCATTCAAGTTCAACATTTTGTGTATTGATTGGAATGTTTGATGTAAAAAATGTATTTATAATAATATTTTTATATATTTTTAGTTGAAGTTTTCATATAAATAAAAAAAAATTAGAAAAACTCGATTACGGTGGAAATTTAAGCATATATCTAGATTTTTCTTTAAAAATAATTTTAATACAAATTTACCTGCGGAATTTCATGCGAAAAGTATTTTGGTGTAGATGTGGGTATACCTGCGGATTTGTATGCGAAACATATTTGGGGGAACAATACTGCAGATATTTCTGTAGGAAATGTCGTAATAAAATGCCTTGAGTTTGGTTTATATTTTCTGCGGATTTTATTTATTCTTCCTGCGGATTTATCCGCAGATACCTTTCCTGCGGACTCAAAAATCCTCAGCAAACAATTATCCACGAAGGTTTTACGTGGGGATATGATTCCGCCAGGAAATCCGCAGGTAACATGTGTTCCTGCGGATTTTTAGCTTAAATCCGCAGGAAAATCCGCAGGTAAAAAGCTTATTTCTAGTAGTGGATTGATAAAGAAAATACTAACAAGCAAAATATTTGATCATTTTGTGTACAGTAATGAATAATATGAGAGAACCAAATTATTATTTATGGGATCCTTGTCCCTAGACAAGGTGAACCACAACTTTATATTGCATCTTTATGCATAGTAATTATGAAGGAATAAGCCATCTCCTAATGATTTGTTATTGTCACTCGAATGCAAAGATTAAGAAAATGTGACTTTCCTTTTCTTTTTGTTTCTTTTTTGCATTTGTAAAATAGAAGATTCCAAATAAAGTGAGAGATAGCTTGTGTTGGAAAATCCAATTAAATAAGAAAAAAAGCAGCACAAAGGAGAAGGGTAGGCGAATAATGTCGATATATGGAGAGTATGATTTACCAAAAATAATTGAAACTACGAGTGGAGGGTATGATTATGTTCACTAAGTGCACTTCATTTTTTTTTTTGGTGAGCTAGGTGCACTTCATATTAGTTTTGTTTGAAAAAAGAAAGAACGTGTCACAAAAATATGAATAAATAAGCAAGTGGTCTTTTTGTTAAAATAAAGAAAGAACGTTCTTTCTTTTGACAAGTGGTCTTATCGTAGTACCTTAATTTTGTCCGAATAACTAAAAATAATTTTAAAATATGCATATAATAATATATGTAATAATTATCTTACAATTATTATCAAAAATTTAAAAACTGATCATAAATTTTATTTTAGCCACATTTGGTATGCCAATTTTATTTATTTTAGCCACATTTGGTATGCCAATTTTATTTTATTTGATTAGCCAAATTTTATTTCATTTTTTATTTGTTTAGTCACATATTTTTGCAAATTTTATTTTATTTGGTCTGTCAATTTTCTTTTATTTGGTCTGAAACAAGTCCTTGCAAATGCCAACTGGTCTAAAACACAAGTCCCTGCAAATGCCAACTGGTCTAAAACACAAGTCCCTGCAAATGTCAACTGGTCTAAAACACAAATCCCTCCAACTGATCTAAGGCACATTTCAAATCAGCCATGCCAACACAGCAACCTGTTCACACTTCCTCATTACATTCAACACACATCAAGCCATTACCTACAGAATAACAACACACATATCAGCATCTTTCACTTTTATTTTCAAAATCACAAACATGCTACAAACTAGTAAAATCTGTGTACTCCTTGAAAATGTGAAAAATACTTTTTCCTTAATTATACATTGTTTAAAATTTGTTAAAAAACAATACAAAATCCAGTTAAAATTGGTTGTAAAACAATACAAAATTCAGAGCTCAAATTTATCTAGTAAACAGAAACATTCACTGTTTTACCTATAAATTGAGACAAACAAAAATCGAAAAGGAGGGAGGATTTTAGGAAGGAGAGGCTGATAAAAACACATCTAAAGCAGAGAGTTTTATTTTTTTGAAAAAAAGAGAAGAAACGAAAAGAGAAAATTTTTTAAAAGAGAGATTCTGAAACAAAAATAGTGAGTGTAGAATAAACAACAACTTAGTTACATCCTCAAAATCATATATTCCAAAACTAAAAGAAAAAAATAGAAAACGAGAAACATAGGTGATTACCTGTTACTTCAACCTCTACCGGTCACCACCTCCAACCACCGTCACCACGGTTGTTTCTTCTTCGCAACATATCACAAATCTGCGTCACGCTCATGTTTGTTATTCTGCTCTTTATCTCTTTACTACATCATTTTCTTTGGTTTGCTTGTCTTTGATTTATGTTGAGTTATATTGAAACTGATGTTAGATTTAAAAATGGGTTTTTGTTGCTAGGCTGAAACTTAGAGTTTTTGTTAAATGGTGATTTGTTTGGTTCATAACGTGACTCTGCCTTTGCTTTAATTGCTTTATGAGATGACTTTGCTTTGCTTTGATTTTGATTGAAAGCTGAAGATGCTAAATTAAAGTGAGTACATGATGTAGTACAATCATAGCCATTAATGTTAATTCATATATCAATTTTCTTTCCTTTATTAAATTATTATTTATTTAATTCCTTTTCCTAAATAAATAAATAAATAAATAAGTAGAATGTTGCTCCCAATTATGTTATAATAACTTGGCTGTATTTTTTTTTTAATAATTATATAAAGTTATCTCAAAATAATTAATTAGATGTGATATTTTTAAAACTTAATATTTAAAACCGAAAATGATAAAATATTCTTAAAATGATTAAATTAGATGTGACATCTTTTTACTCCTTAAATTTTTTCGGGATTACAGTTGTACTTCTTGACATTTTTTAAAACTCAATATTTAAAATCAAAACAATAAATATTCTTAAAAGGATTAAATTAGATGTGACATCTTTTTACTCCTTAAATTTTTTGATACGCAAAGTTGTATTACTTGACATTTTTTAAACTTAATATTTAAAACTAAAACAATAAATATTCTTAAAAGGATTAAATTAGATGCGACATCTTTTTACTCAAATTTTTCGAGATACCATTTATACTACTTGATATTTTTAAAACTTAATATTTAAAATCAAAAATGATAAAAATATTCTTAAAAGGATTAAATTAGATGTGATATCTTTTTACTCCTTAAATTTTTTGAGACACGAGTTGTACGACTAGATAGTCTTAAAGCTTGCATTTTAAATTATTATTTAAATTAAACAAATTCTTTTTCAAAACAACTTTTTTTTATCAACAACAAAACAAATCTTCTTTAAAAATAATCAACATATCTGCATTTTCTACCCGAGAACTACGTAGCTTTGATTTCTCCATCGCACCAGGAGATACGTAGGAGCAAGATCGCACTCTTGTCAAACACAATAACAAAAACTTTTTTTTTCTCTATATTTTAAATGTACTTTTACCATTAGATTATTTTCGTAAAAATATTATATTTGCATTTTAAAAAAGGAGAAATAAATATATTTAAGTTGATATTAATTTTTCACAATTAATTATAGGTAACCGTTTTTTAATGGATGTCGTAGGGTGCTAATATCTTCCCTACGCATAATCGACTCCCGAACTCAAAATTTGGTTTCAAAGACCATTTTTTATTTTATTTTTGTTTTTAAGGGTTTTCCAATATTTTCCCTATTTTAAAATAAACTTTGGTGGCGACTCCATTAAATTCGAGAAACGCTCGAAATTTTAGGCCGCGACACTTATGAATAAATATGAATATGAATAAATAAGCAAGTGGCGGGAAAAGACTTGGTTTTCAAGTGGTCTTTTGCGACTCACCTATCTTTCTTGAGAACTTACTTAATGCACGCTTACAGAATAACAAGTCCTACTATCAAATTTGACATAGAAAAATTTGATGTAATAATCAATTTTGACTTTTATAAAATTCAAGTTAATGACGCGTTGATACAATCAAGATTACACAAGGTGTTGAATAGCACATGTGCAATAGTTGACACTTGACATTGATGCAACATGTGTTGTGTGATTATGTCGATTGCTAGAAAGTTCATTGAAAAAATCAACATAAAAGTTGCCCCATAAATTCTAAGCTTGAATTTTGGCATGCAGAAGAAATTCGTTGAGTGGTTTAACTTCCAGTGAAAAATCTTGAAATGATTTAGCTTAAAATGGAAATTTTTAAAGTTGTTTGACTTCAAGTGAAATATACTCGTTATGTAGAGTTTGATATATAATTTTTTTTAACTATAATTGTCGGTATAGATAACGAAAGCATAAGATGTATCAATTTCAATCAAGGCTGAGATTATTGGAGTTTGGTTGAAATTGCAAAACCTTGAAAAAGTGTCACATTGCATAGAATTGTAAAGGAAAATGGATGCCAAAGTTATATATATGACTCTAATTTTTTATTACAAGATACATCTGTCAAAAATGCTTTAAGTTCGTATATGATTCTTTTTTTTTCTCTTCTACTCTTGTGTCAAAGCGATCTGAGATGTAGACATGTAGTTCATGTATTTACTTTGGAGGGTGTAAATGTATTGAGGCCGAGGGTTTTGAGAAAATTCTTCGTGTTGTAAAAAATTTCACATAGTTTTACTCTCTGATTGTCATTTGACAACAATATTAATTTTTCTTCGATTTTGAAATTTCAACATTATATTCTTGTATTGTGATTGTGCTCTTTTAAATTCTTTGTACTTTCAAAAAATATGATAAACTTTTATAAAATAAATAATATTATATGAAAAAAAAATCCAAAATATCTAAGCTTCTGCAATAATTGCATTGTAAGTTTTTATTGTAAGTTTTTTTTACTTAATTACAATTTTTATGTTACACGAGAGAAAAAAGAAAAACAAAAAAAGAAGCAAAAGTAAAAAAATTAGATCCTCAACAAAAATACCCCTAGAACATAAGCTAATAGCGCAGAGGATACATTAGGTAAATACTCATGTATCACTATTAGCAATTTCGAACAAATAGATCTAAACTTAACAAGAATATATGCACAAGCATTCCTTTCTCAAAGTATATAGTGAAGAGAACAGTCTCAACCTTTCTACATACAATTTCAAATGATTTCTAACATGTTGGCATAATAATGAAACTTAATGTTTCCTTTAGTAAATCAATTGCACTGTTTGAAGTGAGCCAGACTAGCAAACCACCTTTCTTAGCCCCACTTTATTGTAGTTTCGATTCACCTCATTTTTCTTCATTGAGGATTTCAGATCCCTCATTTTAATTTTCATTTTTCAAAACTATGAAATTTGGCCCATTCCCAAAATGTGACCATGAAATTATGATGTGGAATTCTAAATTGATGTAGTGTACACTAGGATGTGGAGTTCTTATTTTTAGAAACTACAAATTACTTTTATTATCTTTTGTAATTACTAAAATGATTTATAATTAATTATTCAAAAATGAAATTATGAAATCTAAAAAATAAGGCACAATCGATGAAACTCTTGGAAGTTGGAACTCAAACAAATCAACAAATTTTCAAGAAAGGCATAATGGATGAAACTCTTACTTGTTTGTAACATTCGTGGTGTTTGCAGTACCTCCATGTTTGTAACATTCATGGCACCAATAAGAGACTTTTATAACACATCAAAATAGTATCACATTACTTGAGAATCGAGACTAAAGTAGTTTATAAACAACACTCACATTCTTCAATCCATTAAAGAACATTTTTTGAAGCACAAAATCGTGAAGCCTTGTGCTCGAGACACATAGAGAACAGTAACTTAGAAATGTGGCTTGAAGTCGAACCTATGGCACGGTTGTGGGCTAACAGACCTTTTAGTTCTATAGTCTTAGTTGGGGATATTGTTTCGATACACTAAAATAGTCACATATTGCTTAAAAATCGAGGCAATATTTAATTTTAAACAACACTCATACTCGTCAATCCACTAAGACGCCTTTTATTAAAAACAAATCTATGAAGCCTTATGTGCAAGACCCATTACGAACAATAGCTTGATTATGTGGCTTGAGGTCGAAATGAAAGCGTACTCCAATGATTTTGAAAAATGAATGGATAGAGAAGAGACTCCTAAAACTTCTAAATTTTTAACTAGTTTAAGCATATTTAAAGGCTTGTCTAACAAAGCATAACAAACTTTTAAAAATGTCAAGGTTAAAAAAATCTATGACCAATAACAAGTTAGACTTGAGCCATATATTTGTTAGATCTATTTATGTGAAATTACAAAGTTAAATTTTAATCTATAAGAGGACATTACTGTGAAGACTATCCCGTGGGGATGAGGAGTCTCCCCTAAGTAGTTCGAGGTAGAGATGTTAAAATGAGCCACCCGACTTATTTACGGCCGACTCTAACGGGCTACGTGCTTTATCAGGTCAAATTAAAAAGCCTTTTTTTAAAATGGTCCTAAATAAGCCCGATCCTAAACGGATTAAGGGCTTTCAAGCTAGTTCGTCATTTAATTTTTTAAAACTTTTTTTATTTATATTTTGTAATATTCAGTCTTGTATTTTTTTTTAAATTAAAATTTTTATATATTCTAACATTTCTTTTAAATACTATTAACATTCTTTTAAATATAATATAAACGCTGTTAACATTTTACATAGTTGTGTTTAAATATTTTACATAACTTAAACAAAAATTAAAATTTAGAGTTAAATAATTTTTTAGTTTCTTTTAAATTTATCTGTTTTCATTTTTTGTCTTTGATTTTATATCAATTAGTGTTTACCTTTCGAATTTTTTGGTTGATTTTTGCAGTAATACCTGAAAAATTATAAGAAATTTTCTTACAAAAATTTAGAATCTTTTTAACAAATGGTTAATTAAATATAAATATTTAAATACTAAAAGCTTTAAAATTCATATTTAATTCATCATTTGTTAAAAATTTCTAAATTTTGTATGGAAGTTGTTGAATATGTCATAAATATTACTGGAAAAAATTATTAAAAAAATTAAAATGATATACAATAGTTGGTTTAAAATTAAGGGCAAAAAATAATCATAAAAACTTTAAAAGGATGAAAAGTTTATGAAATTTTTTTGTATGGACTGAAAATAAAGTAGTGAGATTTTATAGAGACTAAAAACTTATTTAATCCTAAAGTTTATATACTATTTTTTTTCATGTCATGTAGGTATGCGGGTAGCCTTAAGTCCGATCGGGCTATCCCGCCACATGCACAAACTTTTTAGGGCCGGGTTAAAAAGCCCTTTTAAAATTTGGATTTGAAATATTAGAGTTCAATTCTTATTTTTGTTCGGCTTTTCAAGTTGGCTCATTCGGGCAAGCACATTTTGACAGTTCTAGTTCGAGGATAGGGATGAGGATCATACACCCTGCAGGGATCCCGCCACCAAGCAATTTACCAAAATACCGTATATGTATACATATACAAATATTTTATATTGTATTTATTTTCTTTTCAGAATATGTGTGATGTTTATTGTTGTCACAAGACTCACAATAATATCTTAATATTACATTTGTTTTATGGTTGAATATTAAATATTTTTTTACTAAAAATAGTAGAAATTTGGTTATCTTTGCGAATTTTTTTTTAAATATCCCTTTTTTCATAAAAGTTCACCAAAATGTCTCACTCTGAAAAAAAATATACCAAAATGCCCTACCGTTTGGAACCAGTAGAAGGTCGCATCCCCGGGATGCGACCATGTGAAAAAAAAAAATTCCTCAGTAGGAGCTCGCATCCCGGAGATGCAACCAACTACTACGTTCCGTATTTTTTTTTAACTTTTGAAAATTTAGAATTTAATGTTAATTTAATTAATAAAAAATAACATATTAATAATACCACAAATTAACATTAATAATAATAATAACAATAACAATATTAATAATAATAAAAAAGTAAATTATATTAATAAAATAAAATACATTAAATTAATAATAATAACATTATTAATAATAATAATAAAGTAAATTATATTAATAAAATAAAATACATTAAATTAAAGAAAAAAATATCACAAATTGAAAGAAAAAAATACATCAATTTAAATTAATGATTTCCATCTAAATGTCCTCCAGTTCCACATCTAGGCGGTCGTCGAACTCGTCTAACCCTTTGAACGAGTTGATGTTGTTCTGGTTGATTCTCATTTTGAACATTATCCTCATTAAAATCTGTATGTGGATTAGAACCACTACCACCTGCCTCCGTATAATTTTGAGTTTCGGGGTTATACATAGAATCAAAAACAACATAAGCCGACTCAGGAGTTGTGCAATGAGTTCCAAAAAAATTATAGAAAATATCGCTCTCTATCGGATGAACAGGGGTTGGTATTTCTAGCACCTAAGGAATGTAATATTGAGTCGGTATATCTACAGATTCATGTAGATGTGGTGCGGGTGGCGACGGACCATAATATGGAACTTCTATAGGGGCATGCAAGTGAGATGATGATAAAGACGGTGTTTGGTGCATGGTTTGTTGGTGTGTGGTTGATTGAGGGGTTGAGTGCACATGAGGATTTGATGAAGGTTGCAAACATGGATCACATAAATATTGTTCCACAGATATAGATAATTTGGTGTGATGTCTAAACCAATTCATATATTCTTTACTGTGACATAAAACTTCTTCTATGAATTGACCTTGCAATACATAATTCTAATGTTCATTCCAATGTTTAATCTCATCTATCCAAACCCAGTTCCAATTATCATCAATGCCACGCCTCATGTCGACCTCATGGTAGATTGTCATGTCTTCTAGTGGTTGCGGAATTTGTTGATGGAAGCCGAACTAAAGTGCGACTTTATCTGTATGATGTTTTTTTGATAATATGTGCATATAGGTACATGCAGTCCATGTGTTCATCTCTTGGTTTGAAACCTCGTGTTGGAACCCGAGGTACGGTCTCCAACGAAACTAATATGTTAAAAATAGGCTAAAGTAAATATTAAGAGGTATAAAAAAAACAATATTATTAAAAAAGTGCAACTAAATGTGAATGAATATACTACTTCCTAAACCATCAAGTGATCGATTGTTTTTCGGTATCTTTCTATGTTGTTATGAAGAAATCTAATAAAATTTAGACCACCAGAATTAAATCTGTCGAATATATCAAAAACAAAAATATAATAAAATTAGTAATATGGTAAGTAGTTAGTTTTTAAAAAAGAAAAATATATAAAATTTATTTGCAATAGTTACCTTTGTGCAAGTGGAAATATCCATGATTGGGGGAAATTCTGGAGCGACACAAGACAAACGATATCATGCCCAATTTTGCAACAACAATGCACGTCCTCCTATAGACATTGCACCAGGTTTCGTAGCAAGACACAATTCTCTATAAAGTGTTGCAAAAACTATCGAACACCAACTATATTGGGATGCTTTACTTAAATCCCCCAAGAGTGAAAGATATTTTAAATGTACACGATTGTTGGATTTGTCCGACATCAACAACCATCCAATCATACATAGGATGTATGCTCGACGCGATGCTTGTTTTTTACTACAGATGCATTTTCACCAATATCGTCCAATATTTCTTTAAGCCATTTTAATTTAATAAAATTACCCTTTGTTGCTCCCTCAGGTGGGATAACTCCTAAGTATTCTTGACAAACATCCCTAACGTTCACAAAATTCGAACCGCTAACAGGAAAACTAGAAACATTTAATCCTAAACGGTAGTAATCAGGCCGACATCGATTTTATAGTTTCCAAGTTTGATCACTTCACCAAATCCAGTCTCTTGCAAATACGGTAATATGGCTTCATTTGTTTTTTTGTTAACATGGCCATGACATTTCAGTTTGTCCTTTGAGTGTATCTGAAATTAATAATATAAAATACTCAATATATATGACACTAATACATCTGAAAATAATATATATGAAATTGATTATAAATTAAATATATAAAATACTTACAAATGCGTCAATGTATTAAATTTCAGCTTTGTGATTCGTAGATAATTTCATCAGTAAAATAGAAATTTTGATTGAGAACGTTGAAGAAACTTTCAGCTATGTGATTTAAGAAATTTAGATTGAGAAAGTTTGATTGAAAATGTTGGATTGATGTGCTTATAAAGGGGTCGCTTCCCCAGCTTGCAATGCATTAAGAAAGTCGCATACCCAGGTAGTGCACCCTTAGGGACGTCGCATCCTCAGGAAGCGAACTGGTACATGGGGTCGCATCCCTAGGTACCGATATATGTCTGCGTTAATCCAGGTCGTTGAATACATTTTATCGATGGTTGTGGATGGTTTAGTGGTATGAATCCTTGTTATTTTGTTTGGACCAATCAAATTGGTCTATTAAATATTTATTCTTGACCTTCCAATTTAATTTATAAACGGCTGTGAATGGTGCACTACAAATCCTTAATCCTTGTTATTTTGTTTGGAATACATACACTTTACTACCTTGTATAAATAGAAAACAAGATCACACTATCTCACCACACCTTCTATCTCACCATACCTTCTAACATTTCATACTTAATCAATTACTTAATCATGGAAACTCAACAAGTAATTGGTATTGTTTATTACAATGGTTCAATTCTCGATGGAGTTGAAGGTAAAACATTTGTAAGTGATTACAAAAAGGAGTTCAAAGTACATTACGGAAGCAACCTTGCTCGTCTAAAGAATGTCATTAAAAAAAAAGTTACAACTCGACAGCAAAGTCACGATAACTTATATAGTTTATCGACACCTAGTCTTCTTTGGTGAAAATACAACAAGGTTTATACTGATGAAGGTTTGCGATGACGAAGATGTTCAACTCATGTTTGATGTTTATGCACAATGGTCACAACTCGGCACCATCGAGTTATATGTTACATTTGAGGGTGGTCCTACATCAACAAACATCGATCAACCATCAACCTCAAACATGCCCAATCCCGACTACATCCCATCTTTCGATCAAAACACCCCTTATCAACCCGACTTATATTCTCCATCACAACACTATGAACCATACTCTATCCAAATTGAACAAACTCACCCGAAAAGTTTTCAACTCCATCATGATTCTCCCCCAACAAGTCCACAATGCGATCTTCCTCTTAGTGTCCTATATAATGTCAACGAGGAAGAATTAGGCGATTACAGTGAAGAGGATGAAACATACTTCGATGAATCATCTGGTGAGTCTGAGGATAACATTGATGTTGACGAAGATATGGAAGCAGAAGACCAACCTATCTTACCTGTATTTGATCCACCATTTCACCTGAAGAACATCAATTTAGATACTGCAGAGCAATCAAGTGAAATGATTTGTACAAGCGTAATGCAAGTTCTGAAAGTGGACCCTTCAATCAAAGTGAAGGTCATTACTGCTCAGATTCAGGATTTGCACAACTACGGAGTAAGTTATAGAAAGGCTTCGATAAGAAAAAATAAATCGATCGAACAAACTTACGGCAATTGGGAAGAGTCTTACAATCAACTCCCACAATGGTTGTTGGTTATGCAAACGTATGCTCCAACAACCAAAACAGAAATGGAAACGATTTCAGCTTATCATGAGAATAGTTTGATAAGTGGGATAAGGATCTTTCATCGACTATTTTGGGCTTTCCTTCAGTGCATATCTGCGTTTAAATTATGCAAACCAATTGTACCAGTTGATGGGACTTGGTTGTAAGGCAAGTACAAGGAGACTCTATCGGTAGCAGTTGCACATGATGAGAACGACAACTTATTATCAACGGAGTATTAAAATGCACACACAACTTTCTCATCACTGCTTTGGTCCAATCAACTTATTATAAGACAAGGACACTGTTTTCAACCATGGGAAAACTACACGCATCAACTTTAGCTGCTGGTTAGGTATACCCAGAAAAATGCATAAATTTTATGAAATTCAAAATACGTAAATTCAATAATCATAAAGTCGATAGTTTTGATCGGAGCAACCATACTTTTATGGTCCACGAGACGGTAAATCCAAGAGAAGGGCAACCAATTGGTCATTTCAGTGTAAACCTTCCTAACAAGTGGTGCGACTGTGGGAAATATCAAGCTATACATATGCCTTGTTCACAAGTGATAGCAACATGTTCTAGAATAAAATATGGTTATTGGAGCCTTATACCTGATGTGTACAAGGTGGAAACGGTACAAAAAGTCTACGACGAAACGTTCAAACCTATACCAAACAAAGGATATTGGCCAGAATATCAAGGTGTATCACAATCCTCGAATGCGGAGAGTCAAGAAAAGTCGCACAAAGAGTAAACACATTAGAACAAAAATGGACACTACAGAAAAAGTACCAAGAAAGTGCGGATTATGTCGGGTCTCTGGTCATACTAGGAAACATTGTCCAAACACTGATGTATTTTTTTATTCCGTTTTAATTTATTTTCTTTGAAATTATTAATATAATTTACTTTATTATTATTAGTATTATTATTATTATTTATTGATTTATTATATTCGGAGGAAACATAAGACAGAGTTGTTAATAAAATAATATTAAGGGCTAATTTAACCAGAAAATATGAGTGACTTGTTAAAATAATATAACACGTTATTGAATTTTAATTTTTATTATTTTTTATTTATTAGATCAGAGTAAAAATAGGAGAGAATTGTTAACAAAATAAATCACTAATGAGTTCTTAAAATCTAAAACTCTAAGATCGAGTTAAAGTCTAATGAGTTCATAATATCAGAATCAGAATATCAATCATTTCAAAAAAAATATCCCAACACTCTCACGATTCAATATTCACACCATCTCCTTAAACCAACATAACAACAACCCTTTTTAATTTTTTTAAAAAACAAGACATAGTAAAACATGCTGTAAATTTTAAGCTATTTTAAACATTAAA
This sequence comes from Cicer chorassanicum, assembly GCA_037974735.1. NCBI lineage: Eukaryota > Viridiplantae > Streptophyta > Magnoliopsida > Fabales > Fabaceae > Cicer > Cicer chorassanicum. Next base: position 74,093,256 of record JBBPBP010009779.1, read on the forward strand.
TAAAATTAGTATATAGAATTATTGTTATTTTATAAATCAACAAAATTTCAACTCAATTTAATTTCTTTAAAATAATCAAGAGTAATTCAAACAAAAATTATTTTCATCTTACAAAATAAGAAAACTTTAACTCCTTCAAAATGTCATTTTTAAAAAATTCTAAGTTCTACCAACCGCTAATATTCAAGAATTACTATTGCTAATAATATGAATTTCATACTATTTAAAATCATGACGATCATTCTAAATTAATTTCAAAATTAATATCAAAACTCTACTAATCTAGATACAACCATCAACACTTACAAGTGATTTAAAGTTAACATTCACAATTTAAAATCGATTTTTTTTTGCACACAAGCCAACATAAAGTCAAAATAAGAAGTTTTTAGTCAAAATTAAAACTTTAAACATAAGACACATATTTTCTATCTAACTCAAAGTTTAGAACGAAACATCTTTTTTTCTCTAAATTGATTTTCAACAAAAATAATAATAATAATTTGTACTTAGTAAAAGTTAATACTTGAAGTTTTAAACAAATAATTCATACAGAAATCAATGTTTCAATCAATTAGTTATTAGATCAAATACTTTAAACAGATTCATATCAAGACTAAATATTTTAAATTGATTAAGGGTGAAAATGGAACTTTAAAACAACTAACAAGTGAGGTCTGCATTCGATAACTAAGATTACGTGAATGAGATTAATAACTTCACACATACAGTTGGTCAATTAAAATTATTATTTCCAACTATTCACATAAAACAAGAGTGTAAAAATCGATAACTAAGATTACGTGAATGAGATTAATAACTTCAAACATACAGCTGGTCAATTAAAATTATTATTTGCAACTATTCACATAAAACAAGAGTGCAAAAATCATAGTTCGGTAGACAAGTAACTAACATAATCTTGTCAACAATTAAAATTAACTAAAATCTTAAGTAATTTCATAGTTTATTTACTCACTTAGGTAGGAATTTAGAATCCATAACACATTCACAGTTAATTATTAACTTCAAAAATATGTATAATTATACAAAAGCATATAACACTTAACACAATAATATAACGGGAAAAACATGATAGTGCAAATAATTATTACACAAGAAAACACAATTGACACGACTGACATTCGACTAACACTGAATCGACATTCGACCAACTCGGCCTAATTGGACAGACCTGCTCTGATACCACTAATGTGACACCCTAAACCCCAAAATAATATATAATAATTTATAATAGAAGTTTTAACTTTAATTCACAGCGGATAAAAGAAATATGTTTTCAAGGAAATAAAACTTTTATAATTAATTTAAGATATCACATTCCTCAAAATTCAAAAGGAACACTTTAAACTTTTTCCTGCTATAAAATAGTGGAATCTCCATAAACTTTGATTTAACTAGAATTTCTTAATATGGTTCCAAAAATTTACTAGTAATTATAAAGTTTTCATACAAAAAGTTGTTTCTAATTAAACAAATAAAAATACAACTTATGACTCTCATTCCCGGTATCACCTATCAGAGCGGGGCTTCTCCCAAACTTGAACTTCAAACTCATTAACTTGTTAGTCAAACACAAACAACGAAGGGGTGAGTTTTGAAATCATGTTAGTAGTATAATATAAGTAAGGAGAACACGTAATTAATCATAAATAAACCGTATCATTACACAAACATTCTTCAAGATAAAATATAACATTATAAAGTCAAAACCACTCAAGAAAAGTCAATACATTTCACTATAACATCAAATTATCTAAGAAAAATTATTATCGCACACAACACATATCAATCACAATAAAACAATCACAAGAAAATGCAATGTTATGCATGAGCTTAGACTCTACTTCACAATGTGGTACCATTCTAACTCTGAAGTACTTTGTTAGGAGGCTTGATACTATGCCACCATCCCGGTGGACGGACAATTCAAATTGGATCTATCCTCAACTCAACCCGAGACACATATACGTGACAGTCGAGGTAAACGTGTGTTGCATGGTAGCTCGCGACATTTGGAGTGCTACCTCCAAGTAACCTAGGAATTCCCCACCCGAATACCTCCAAGGTCTAACAATCTTGCCTTAAGGCTCAACAGCAGACTGCCACGATCAGGCTCATTCAGTTGTACTTCCCTGGAATCACTAGGCTTGTCAGGCCCTACCTATATGATGACAAAATAATATCCACTTCACAATTCTCAATATTTATTTTCTCCCCTTGTTGGCATATGATACTCCATTAAGACCCTCATCTCAAACACAAATTGGAATCACCATTATCTCATCAACTATGGAGTTACTTCAATATTCTCATCACAAATTTATAACATCACTATCGTTAATCACACATCATCATCATCACATAAACTCATCACAAATTTATAGCATCACTGTCATCAATCATATCTCATCACATAAACTTATCACAAATTTATAACATCACAATTATTAATCATACATCATCATCATCACATAAAATTATCGCAATGCATCAATCTTTTATCATCACGTCACATACCTCATCTAATCAAACATATACATAAAATCCATTCGACACCTAATATCATAATAATATCAAATACCACACATTTAAACAAACTAAATCAATCAACACCTTAGTTAATTTATCCCTCACAATTTCCATTCTATATTTTAACCTCACAATTTCTATTCTATATTTTAATCATACATCATCATCAACACCTTATTTCTATTCTATATTTTAATCTCATAATTTCCATATTTTCATATTAGTTAATTTATCCCTCAAAGGGCTACTGGCAAACGTAACAAGCCCCGGATGAATCATTGGGAAATACGGTTTTCCCGTTCATCTCATAATATATTATACTCATGAATTCAAACGCTCTCTCACCCCTTACCTTATTTCGACGCTTTCACACATGAATATGATTCCACGAGCAAATAACATTTGTTCATTGACTCTTTTTCCTTTAATCGATCTAACTCCACAGTTTATGGGTAAACGTTAAAAATAAATTATAAGAAGGCACTCTAAAACTAATTTCGTAATTCGGTCATGGAAACTTACCATAAATCAGAAAACCAATTAGTGGATAATATAGCCACTTTTCACACGATCGTTTTGGCGTTGGTTTCACTCAAATCGGACTTACGGTGAAGAAGAACGGTGCAAAATAACGAATTACACAAACGGAGAAGTCGGGTATTTTAGAGAGAAATTGGGATGGTTAAAAATATGAGAAGTTGGGTTTATTTGACTAACTAGATGAGTGAAACAACAAACTGAAATTTGAGCAAAAATGGTAAAAGTTATCTGGAACAGTGTGCCAGCGGTCTTTCCTCTCCCTTCTACGGCGGCGGCTACAAGTAGCTCCCTTTTTTATTTTATTAGGGTTCACATACATGGGTCAAGCTCATTGGTCCCCTTATTTATTTTATATTTTAGTATTATTATTTTTATTTTGTTAAAACAAAATTAATAGTTACTTAGTCTCATTTTTAATACTCCTCGAAACATCATTTAATTTTCAAAACATTACTAATATTTCATAACTAATATATCATAAATTAGAGTAATTAAAATGATTAACACACTTTTCAACAATTTCAAAAATAAATTTAAAAAGTTTTTCTAACAATAATAATGAGTTATTGTCGCCTCTTTTATCGACGATAAGTCATCAGTGTAGCTAGTCCCTCCTACTCGTGGAGTCAATTACTTAGAGTAACCATAACTGTAGCTATTCAAATTAAAACATTGGTAGTTAAAAGTATCTTTAACGTGGTCGAGAGTGAGAAGGCGGCGCCACAACTCCTACTCCTTACTTCCGTTTAAAAACCCACTTAATTACATATTCCTGATAATTTATTTGTAATTTACAACAATTACAACAACAAAAGAAATGACACGTATATTAATATAAATCAACAATCAAAATAAAGAAATATAGAGTTATCTCACGTTTAAACACTCCCAACAACTTTAAACAATATACACAAATTCTCAACACCTAGAACACCTGAAACACAAACACTTTCATATTCACATAATCATGTACACATTCACATAACTAATCCAAAATTTAGCACCAAGATTTTATGTTCATCTAATAACTCAAATGATGATTCTAAACATGAAACATATTCTCATAGAAGTCTAATTGCTCCAAATTGATCACAATTGAATTTTATTTTGAACTAATACTCATCACTTAAGAGTTACAACAAATGAAAGCATAGGTTTTCCATGTAGCAAATAAGATAAATAATTATTTACTAGAAGATACAACAAGTTACCAAACCAAACAGAATCAGGCAGTGCATAAACAACTTTCAAGGTTACACATCATTCTAAAAGTTGATTTCTAGACTTAAATTATTATAAAACTATCACCAATCATTTAGCGCAAAAAATAATAATAATTGAGAATTCAAAAAATCTCCTTAAATTACTTTTCAATAATTCACGTCTAAATAAAAACAACTAAAATAAATCACATTTCTAAATACAATTAAAATAAAATAAATCACGTGTATTTTTAAAATCTATAAGATTTCTAAAATTTCACTCGTACTTTAATCATTAAAAACACATTTCTAAATAATTAATCACAATAAAAATTATTATTTGCAACTTATATTTTGAAAGAAAATTTAAACTATATATATATATAGATAGATAGATAGATAGAAAATTCTCCAATAAATTAACATTCCCAAAATACTTCTGATTTATTTTCTTATTTTCTCAAAATTTACGAGAAACAAAAAAAACAAAAACAAAAACAAAATTGTATATTTATATAAATTATAATATTACACATGACACAAAACATAAGGCATACTTGGTTATGATAATGAATTACACTAATTCACACATCTACAAAATAGAAGTTTCCTCTCGCACCAGCTACTCAACATGTCTATAGATACATCATCAGTTTCTATCAAGGCACAAAATTGGTCTAATAACACACCATCAATTTTACAAACAGCATTTCACATTCTTATATTAAACTCAAATATACATTTCGACAACGATAACACAACAACCACAATTCTACAAAAAAAAAAAACATTCTATTCATAAAATACATCGATTATAGAATCCAAAATTTAGATAACTTTTCAAAACGAGTTTCACCATTGGGATTTTTTTCTTCTTATGTTTCCTTCTCTTTCTCATTAGTAGACAAAAATACTCAGAAAATTTATCAACATACATTCTAAAATAATTTTAACATCAAATTAATTATTTAAAATTCTATTTATTAATAAAATAGTTTATTATAAAATTTGGGGTGTTACAAATTTCTTCTTGGCTTTTAATAAAAATAAACAAAATCCAGTTCCCGTGGTTCTTATTGATGTATACTACTGTCTGCATATGCAACACGAGAAGAAAATGGGAACAATTTTGTGTTGTGTTCCAGTGTTGTATAATTGGTTCATGTCTCACATGCTCAAGAAAGGTTATCATGTTGGAGTTAAAAATAATTGTGACTGGGCTCAGAGTATAGCTAGCCTTACTGGGGACACAATTTCATGGTACCATAGAGAACAAGGGGTGGAGGAATAATATGTCAATGTGGAGATTTTCCAAATGTACCTCTCATGGGAACCAAATGATGTATTAATTACAATCCGACGGTAGCTCTAAGATAGATTGGCTACCCTATGTTGGAGAAACTAGACGATAAGTCATTAGAAGCTTTTGTTTTGCACAATATGGGTACAGTAAACCCCACCAATGTTGCGAAGGATAAGTCGAGCTTGGGAAGTGATTATTAGAAAAGGAAGAATACTCGGATGTAGAAGTTGCAGCACAAAAAAACCCTATCAACAATGGGTAAAGAAAAGAGTCCAAGAAGTCAAGTTGCCTTTCCACAGTACACCCTCGAGTGATGAGAAAATACCTAAACCTACCCTTGTTACAAATGAAGAAATAGAAGAACTCAAAGCATCACTGTTATAATCTGAAGAGGAGAAAAAAGAGCTACAATTGAAGTTAAAAAATGTTTCCCAAGAGAATGAAAACTTACGATCAGAAAACACCTGTAAGAATAAATTTATTGAGAGAAGCAACAAGAGGTTGAAAACTGAAAAGGAAAATAAACTTGACATACAAGATTGTTTGAGAGGTGCAAATGAAGAGTTAGATGTGCGAAAGCAAGAAAGGAATGAAGCTATTGAAGAGGCTTATATGTGGAAGCAATTGTGGACAAAATCAGCAAGCTCTAAGAGGAATATAAAAAATGAGTTTGAAGATTTAAAGAAACAACTTAAAGAGATGGCGGCTAAGTACGAGAGTCAAGTAAAAAATGAGAGGCAACACAAGGAAGACATTGAAGAATTACTCTCAAAACATCAAGATGCACTAAGAACAGAAAGGGAGACTTCTAGTGAGTTGAAGAATTACATTGATTATCAAGAAAAGATCAATAACAACTTAAAGGATGAAACCATATATTGGGAGGATCGTTTTATGATGTTGTTAGGTCAGTTGAAGAATCAAGATATCTATAAAGAGCTAAAAGATAAAGGCAACCATTGGAAAGATTGCTTTTCAAAATTGGCAATGCTAGCTAATCAAGCAATCATAAAAATTTCAAAGCACCTAAGAGGGATTGATGCGGTAATGCATCCGCTTAATACTCCAGTCAAAGTCTACAAGTTCGTTGAATATTGCAAAAATTTGGTGGAAGAATTGGAGGATAAGAATTGCAAAAATTTGAATATTGCAAAAAGTTCGTTAAAAGAGAAGATTGAAATACCATAGTCAATGTAGTTTTTAATTTAAATGTGATATACTTTTCCTCATCATAGAAGGGTTTGCTCTTTTGATTACCAATCCCCATATTTTCTTCACTAATAATTTATTTTTCTAAGGCTTATAATTCCCCAACATCCAATTATCATGTAAAAAAAAAAAAAAAAAGAGATAATTAAATATTTGATTTCATCTTCCTTCCATTCATATTTAATACATACTTATAAAATTTATTTTTTATTTAGAAAAACAGGAGAAGAATAATCAATAAAATTGTTTCCCCGACACCCTTATCGGACTCGCGCAAACTCCAAGATCATGGATGAACTTGAGCAAAACCAAGAAGTGATAAGAGTGGATGTTAGCCAATTGAAGGACAAGGTTGATTGAATCCTGGAAGCTATACAAGCTTTGGCAAGAAAAGAGAAAACAGATGGGAATCCTCCATGAAAAACACCAAACCAGTCTATCTCACCCACCAGGCTTTACCCCGACTACCGAACAGTTTCGTACAACAGCTATGCAATTTCCTATATATGGTCTTCCACCTGGTTATACTCCGCCTTTAGTCATTAACCCCATGAACAACAACCCAAACCACTTAACTATCAACACCCAAAGCCTAAACCAACCACTAATCACATCTCCTTTGGGCTACGTGCCACCCCAAAATACTATACCCTCAGAAAATATTCCATTCAGTGCACCTAAAGTACCCTATTTTGATGCTAACGGAAATTGGCAAAAACCTCACGTTGGTGATGATACACAATCAAAAAAGAAATTCCATGTTTTAGAAGAGCGAATAAAAGCAATTGAGGGGAATAATGTCTATGGTCTCAAAGTTTTTGATATATGTTTGGTTCCCGATGCGGCTATCCCTACAAATTCAAGGTACCTGAGTTTGAGAAATACAAAGGTGCCACATGTCCTAAAAATCATATGACCATGTGTTGTAGAAAATGGCTTCTCATGCTCATAATGACAAACTTCTCATTCATTTTTTTCAAGACAGTTTGAGTGGGGCATCATTAAGTTGGTATATGCATCTCAAGTGAAATTCGTTGAAAACAATACAGGTACAACATTGACATGGCCCCTAACAGGATGCAGTTGCAAAATTTGTTGAAAAAGGACAATGAAACATTCAAAGAAAATGCACAACAGTGGAGAGAAGTGGCATCGCAAGTAGATCCTCCTTTATCTAAAAGAGAAATGGTTGGTATGTTTATGGATACTTAATCTCCTTTTTATGATAAGATGAATGGGAGTATGTCGTCAAACTTTTCTGACATGGTCACGATAGGAGAAAGAATAAAAAGTGGGATAAGGAGTGGCAAGATCGTATATGCAGCAAGTGGCATGAAGAGACCCCAAACGAGATTCACAAAAAAGAAAGAAAGGGATGCTAATATTGTAATGGTAAACCCAAGAGTCTCATATTTTCCATCCATGAATTCTTATCGACCCCTAAATTTCCAGCCCCCTAAATTTTGAAGTTTATCGAGCATTGTCTTTTTAAAAGTCTTTGACCCTTTTATAGCAAGATCCATAACTTCTTTCCCTTTTCCCCAATGGCCCTCCTTTTCCTTAAGTTGTCTAGGGGCGTATACTCGACCACTCTAAGTCATTCCACCAATCCCTGAAATGTTGGTGACATCAATTCCTTTAGGTTCACAGTTATCACTTGACTGATGATTGGCCAAGTGGGATGTGACTTCATAATTCAACGGTACCGCCTTGATATTTTCGTAAGGAAAAGGGGTTGGTGCTTGGACAATTATTGCATATGGCCTGCTAGAAGTTGGCTTAAGATTCTCTTTTCTATAGAGGATTTCCAATGGTCTTTGGAAAGATCTATTATTTTCCATGTACGACTTTATGGTCAACACATGATTATCTTTTGCGCATTGGTCTATCTCATCTTCAATGACATTGACAAAGGTATCCCTGTGGCCAGGAAAGGGATTACTCCCTACGTTGAGACCGTCTTCCTTGAAGGTAAACCATTTTGCATTAATCAGTTCTTGTATAAAAGGGTTAGAGACTTTTAAAAAGACAATGCTTGAAGAAGAAGCTAATGCATATAAGGGCATTAATGAAAGTTTTAAATGAGGCCCATGTTACTCATGACATCACTGTCGACCAATTCGATGGAGTTGTTGGTAACATCACCACTAATAGTTGTTTGAGTTTTAGCGATGGCGAATTACCAGCTGAAGTGATAGGGCATAATAAAACACTACACATCTCTGTAAAGTGTCATGATCATATTCTCGCAGGGGTGCTTGTTGATAATGGTTCGTCATTGAATGTCATGCTGAAATCAACACTTTCAAAACTATTTGTTGATGGAGCTTGTATGAACCTAGTTTTATGATGGTGAAAGCATTTGATGGATCCAGGAGACAAGTTATTGGTGAGATTGATCTACCGATTCAAATCGGACCCCATAACTTCGAAATAACCTTCCAGGTGATGGATATTAAATCGGCGTACAGTTGCCTTTTAGGGAGACCGTGGATTCATGCTGCAGGAGCAGTGACATCCACTCTCCATCAAAAGCTAACGTTTATAGTGAACAATAAGTTGGTAATAATATCTGGGGGAAGAAGATATGTTAGTGAGTCATCTAGCCTCTATAGGCTACATCGAAGACACGGAGGAAGCCATATAGACTTCTTTTTCAAGCATTAGAAATCACCAATGTTGTCTTCATGGGTGAAGGTTCTCGCTTAAAGGAATCAAAATTGTCTACCACATCATCGAAGTCTACCAAATCCATGTTAGAGGGAGGAGTTTTTATTAAATTGGGGAAGTTGTTAGAAATACTAGAAAAGAACAATAGGTACATGTTGGGATATGTACCTACCAAGGCTGACAAAGAAAAGGTTGTGAAGGAAAAAAGGGAAAGTAGAATAGCTCGTCTAGAAAACCAAACACTGAATTCACAATAGATTCCTATTTGTGACATTTACCAAACCTTTCAGAATGTCGGAATAATATATGCTGACCAGGTGGCTGATGCGGAAGAAGAACATGTTGGTGATGATACCCTCAAATTCGTGTACCCTTGTCTTGGAAGATCATCGAGTTTCTCGTGTTTGTTAATTCATGTTCAAAGTAATTATGTATTTCAACTCCTTTTGTTCTGCCCAAGGCTATAAGGATAACTAATTAAGGTGCATGTATTTCAATTCTGTACTTATTATCAATAAATGCATTTTGGAATTCTCCAAACGTTTCTTTTTCTTTTCTTTTTCAATTTCATATTTATTTCAATTCCGTACTTGAAGTGGCAATCTTTATTCATTTTTTCTTTTTTCTTCTTAATTTAAACAATGCAAAGTCGAAAATCAATATGTTGAAAATAGCAACGCTATAACCCCTTCTTGTAATTTTGAACGCCCGATTATTCACACTGATGAGGATTGTGAAGACGAGTGTGAGCCTCCCCCAGAACTAGAAAGGCTAATGGCACGGGAAGCTAAGATAATCCAACCCTATCAAGAACTTGTTGAGGTGATCAATTTGGGGACTGAATATGATAAGAAAGAAATTACAATTGGTATGTCTATGAAAGAAAGTGAACGAGAAAAGATTAAGAGTACTTGTCAAAACCTCCAATCTTGGTGCCTCCAGTTCCTGGAAAACCACTTATTATGTACTTAACAGTACTTGACGAGTCGATGGGTTGTGTGCTGGGACAACATGATGAACCTGGTAAGAAAGAGCACACAATTTATTCTTTGAGTAAAAAGTTCGCTGGTTGTGAAACAAGGTATTCACTGCTTGAATGGACATGTTGGGCATTGGCATGGGCTGCTCGTCGGTTGAGGCAATACATGTTATGTCATACAACTTGGTTGGTATCTAAAATGGACCCAATTAAGTACATCTTTGAGAAACCTGCTCTTACTGGAAGAATTGCCCTTTGGCAAATGTTGTTATCAGAATACGACTTGGTGTATATTACATAGAAGGCTATCAAAGGAAGCGCAATGGCAGAGTATTTGGCTCAACAACCTGTAGAAGATTATCAATCAATGTAGTGTGAATTCCCTGACGAAGACATAATGACTTTATTTGAAGACTCTGAATCATCTGATAAAGAAAAATGGACGTTGGTGTTTGATGGTGTTTCTAATACATTCGGGCATGGAATTGTAGCCATTTTGATTTCCCCAGAGAATCAGTTCGCTCCATTTACGGCTAGATTGTGTTTTGATTGCACAAACAACATTGCAGAATATGAGGCATGTGCCATGGGCATTAAAGCAGCCATTGAATCAAATGTAAAAGAGAGTGGGAAACTCGAGATTCCAAATTAATTCCGTATCATACGCATATCAAAGAATTGACAGAATACTTTGAGAAGATCACTTTTCACCATATTCCTTGAGAAGGAAACAAATTGACTGATGCCCTTGCCACATTGTCGTCAATGCTCAAAATAAGCATTGGTCAAGATGTGTCGATCATAAAAATTCAACATAAGGATAAGTTTGCATATTGCTTATCAATACAAGAAGAGTCTGACGGCAAGTCATGGTTTTATGATATCAAATACTCATTCCTAGTGTAATGAATGTACTTTTTTTTCAATGTTGTCATTCGATGATGTACATTACACTCTTTCTAAGCTAATTCAGTCTCATGGTTGTTTGTTCTAGCATTTTAAAAAATGTTATTTTATGATAATAAATATTGAAATTTAAAATATGTGTAAATATAAAAAATATTTTAATTATTTTGACATTTGTAAAATATATACACGGGAACTCGATAGATTCTCAACATATATGGGGGTGTCGAAAAAGCAAAAGAGGTCATCATTTTAGACAACGCACTTTGTTTCGCCTCTAAAAAATGAGTCACACGAGATGTACGAAGAGTCATCATGCGAAAAGGATAGTTGTTTTCATTCATTCATTGAATCATGAGGGCATAGAAGATAATAAGGATATGAGAACTAAAGAAACGAACAAAAATTTATCTATACACATAAATCATGCATCTTACATTCATAACTTAGTTATACTCACTTGAACCATTGAACCATGTATCTTATTTTTATACTAAATTTATACTCAACAACCTTGCATAGTGCATAACATGCATGAATCATTCATATCTTATAAAACATGTCTCTCTCATTATTTACCTTCTAAACTAGACCTATATGCTTATGGTCTGCATTTCCTATCCTCGTCGATCTACGCATAAATAATCAATTTAAAGATGGTTGTTCTTTCACTCATGTCGATCTACGCATCGGTAACCAATCCGAAGATGATCATTATTTCATTCATGTCGATTTATGCATCGGTAACCAATCCGAAGACGATCATTTCTTTCATTCATGTCGATCTACGCATCGGTAACCAATCCAAAGACGGTCATTTCTATTTTTGTCTACGCGTCTCTGCACATCGGTAATCAATCCAAGGATGGTCATTTACATTTTTGTCAATCTACGCATCAGTAACGGATCTGAAGACGATCATTTTTCATCTTTGCCAAACATTTTTATCATATCCTTATGTCACATCTCATCTTCTACTTTCACAACTTATTTAGACAAAATTTAGGTCCTTATATTTTATTATCTTTTACAATGATAATATTTATATTCTCTAGTAAATATAATTAAATAGGGACAGCTGTAGTACTTCAATTTTGTCCGACCAATTAAAAATAATTCCAAAAATAGGTAAAAATATGTTTAATAAACATTTTGCAGTTATTATTATTAAGTAAAAAAAAATATCATTTTAAATCTGATCCAATTTTGAGTTTATATAAGTTCCTGCTACATCACCGAAAATAAAATAAATAAATATAATAATAAAAAATTGTCTTTCCTGCTTTCTTCCATCCTTTTCCTTTCAAGCCAGCTAGCACCCCTCTATTTCCACGATTTTTCATCCTTGCCTTGGAGGAGAAAGCAATCTCTCCCCTTCTTTATTTTTTTTTTTTAACCTAGTAAGGTAATTATCTTTACTTCTTGTATACTCAATAAAAAGATAGGCCACATTTTTTCCTAATTGCATAAGATTGCTTAATTTTTGGTGCAAAATAATGAAAAATTCAAAATCAAATTTTATCTCATAAACACTCAGATTCATCACTTAAGGCTATAAATTAAGAACCAAAATCATTAAAGAGTAAGGTTCTTTTTACTACTCAAATAAAAAACAGAAAAATAGAGAAAGTAAGGAGTAGAAGAGAAACAAAATATTAGAGAAGAAAATCCAAGATATAAGGTATTCTAAATCTCTTTAATATTAATATTAATATTATATATATATATATATATATGTAATTTATTTTTATTATTACAACATGTATACAAATAAAAAATCATTTTCATAATCTTGTTGTGCTTATTTATTTTTCTCTCTTCAATATTCAATATCATAAACCGTAAAATTAAAACAAATGATTAAAAAAGTGAAAATATCCTAAAATATTAACAATAAATCAAAAGAGAAAATAAAACAAGCAAACCAAAGAGAAAAGATGTGATTTAAAACTGCCATTTTCGTCGGAATGACGAATGTCGCCCACCACCGGATTCCTTCTTGTTCTTCCTTTCCTTTTCTTCTTTTTCTTTCTTTCCCTTTTCTTCTTCTCTTTCTCCTTGCTTCTTTCTTCTTTCTTTCCTCTTTTTCCTCTTTGGCGGCGCCTCCGCCTCCCTCTTTCTTTCTTTTTCTATTTTGTTTCTCTCTCCTTCTAAAATTAGGTTTACTATGTATATTATTTTTTTCTTTTTGTTTTACAAAAAAGGAGTTTGGGCTCCAAGCCCAACTTCTTTTGTTTAGTTAATTATGTAGTCTATTTTTTTTTCTTTTTTTGATAGGTTCACTTTTTTTATTTATTTAAATTATTCTTGTACTAAAATTTATTTTCTAAGTTAAATTTCATTTTACTTTTTAAAATTGGATGTTTAGCTTTTGAATTTCTCCCAAAAAAAACTAAACAAAAACGTTAACAATAAAAATATTAAAATTTATTGAGATAAGACATCTTATTAACCTTTTAGGACACAAGTTGTGACAGTTTGGTAGTCCTAACACTCATTTTGGAAAACAAATTAATCAATAAAAAATTTAATTTTAAATAGCTATTTAGATGTGACATTTTTTAGTTGTTAAGACACAAGTTGTACTGCTTAGAGGTTTTCAAACTCAATTTTAAAACCGAAAAATTTTAAAATATTCTTAAAAGGATTAAATTAGATGTGACAACTTTTTACTCATTGAGTTTTTTGAGACACGAATTGTACAACTTATAATCCTAAAATTCGCATTTCAAAGCAGTTATTCAAATTAAACAAACCATTTTTTGTCGAAAACATTTTTTCTATCAACAACAAAATCCCTTGCTTTAAAAGCAATCAACATATCCGCATTTTCTACCAAAGAACTACGTAGTTTTGATTTCTCCATCGTACTGGGAGATACGTAGGAGGAAAATCACACTTTTGTCAAGCACATTAATAAAAAAATTATTTTTTTTCCCCGCTTTCTTAAGCACATATTTATTTCAAAATCATATTAAAAAAAAATTGATATTCATATTTAATAATAAGGAGAAATAAATATATTTAAGTTAATATTAAATTTGTACAACTAATTATAGATAACCTTATTTTAACGGATGTCGTAGGGTGATAATATCTTGCCTACGTATAATTGACTCCCGAACTCAAATTTTAGTTTAAACGGCCATTTTTTTTCTTCTATTTTTAAGGATTTCTCAATATTTTCTCTATTTTAAAAAAAAAAATTTGTGGCGACTTCATTAATTTCAAAAAGCACTCAAAATATTAGGTCGCGACAATAATTCTAAATTAAAACTTGTGGTTAAAAGCATATATAAACTTTAATCTTTTTACAAGTAATGAGTTTGTGTTGCGTGTGGCTTTGTTTCAAGATTTTTGTGAGAGAGTTTCATGGCTTTAGTCTCAAAGAGACTCCAAATTTAGAATAACAACTTGCATATGCTTTCAAACACACAAATTGGTTCACTAGTTAAAAGAAAGAAACTTTGGTCATTGTTATGACATATAAAAAAAGTAGTTAACGGAGTGACAAAATTTGATTAACACAGTTCACATATTGGTTAACTAGTAAAATATTGAACAAATTATATTTTGTGTTGTATTAATGAACAAATTATTGTCATAATCCAAATATAGATAACCAAATTCATACCAAACTCAACATTTTTCATTCATAATTTAACCCCACACACTACATAAGAAATTACACATATTCTAACACATATACAGACCCTAACCTAAGAATCAGTCCTACACAAAATGTGTCTTCAAATTACATTCTTTCTTCCATTTCCGTAACCTAAGATTCTAACAGTGATACATCAATTTTTAACTTGGAGAGCATAAAAAACAACTCAAAATCAACATTCTAGTAATCCATTTCATTTCTTCTTCTCATTGCCATGTTTAGTCTTTATTTTGACAATTTTCTTCGGTTCAAACTCCTTCAAAATTTTAGAGCAGTTACAAGTGATGGAAGGTTGAAAATCAAGTGCAACTACTATTTTGTTGTCTTCCATTGAGTTAGAAACACCAATCATTAGTCTTACATTGGGTACAAGTTCATCATCCCAAATGAACAACTTGCGATCCACACAAATTGCACACAACAATGACAAATTTATATAGATTAAGCTTAAGGTATTCCAAAACATGCTACCTTGATTTTTAGCAGTGTTGGTTAAAGGAATAACCCCAATTTTCTAAGTAGGCATTATTGCTTATGTAGTTATTGACTTACGAATACTCAATAATGAGTCTCAGATAATTCAAACAATTACACAAATCTAAATTCGAAATACTATGTTATAGAAAAACAACACTTCTTCGAGTAAATTATCTATGTACAACAATTATCACCATAAGAAAAATCAAAGAGTAAGTTAAAAATAACAACTAATGAATTGAGATTGTAAAATCCTAAATATACATTAATAAGAACAATAGCAACATCTACAAAAAGAAGAAGCACTACTCTATGTCGGTGTGTGCGGGCGTGTGCACGTGTGTGAGGACAGAGAGAGAGAGGAAGAGAGAGAGAGACGTGAGAGTGGGAGTAGACATGGCAAGCGACGGAGTAGGAGCGGATTTTATCTCTCCATCTCCACCCAACTAATCAGGGAAGACTCACACCTGCAACTACTTCTTATAGAATGTAAAATTTAAATTTTCATCCTGCCTGCAACGGAATTCGTGTTTCTCTACCCTGCATCCATATATATAAAATAATAAATTTAAAAGTCATATTTATGATAACTAATATAATAAAATAATTATTATTATTATACAATAATAAAAATTAAAAAAAATATTAAAATCATATTTATATAGAGAGGAGATTATAAATTTTAATATTTAAAAAAATATTAAATATATTTAATACGTATATGTATATAAATACTAAAAATGACTACAATATTACTAGCGTGCCGGGTTCGGGAGGGTTGCGCGGTGGATATCAACATTCTCAAACCTATCTCCGCCCCTAGTTTTAATTTCAAAGAAAATTCATATCTGTACATCCACCCAATCAAAGCGAATTTTTCCCTCCTAAAGCAGAACGAGTTCAGGTAGGTATGTGACGTTGATAAAAAAAAAAAAAAAAAAAAAAAAAAAAAAAAAAAAAAAAAAAAAAAAAAAGAGGAGAGAAAGTAGAACACAGTGACATGTGAGTGTGAATGTCTCATAGTGGAAGTATTTTTGGAATGAGAGTAGCAAGGTGAGATCATAGGAAGAAAGTTTGTTAGAAGGACTAACCACAATATATATAAGTTTTAATCATTGGTCATTCCTTTCTAATCGTTATTTTTACCGCAATCTAATTTTCATGGTTCTCATAGCATCAATCTAACTCAAGTAACAAGCATTTATATTCTCTTATGATAAAATATCAAGCTTTTACTTGTATTATAAAGTGATCACTATTAAAAGTAAATCACAATGTGCTTATATATAGGGATTTATCAGTACAAACATATGTGCCTCTTTTTACTATTATCATGTGAATAAATAGTGCAAACAGATATATTTTTCAATCAGAAACGAGGTGGTTAGTTATGTTTGAAAATTTAGTTAGTTCTTTGGAAGATCTGGTTAGTTTTGAAAGATCTGGAAATGCTTGAAAATTTTATTCTTTTTGTATGTAAAAGACAATAAATCTGCGTTATTTTACTATTTATCACGTGAAAGACCTCTGTTTATTATTACCATGTGAATAAATAGTGAAAAAACAAATAATTTTGAATGAGAAACAAGGTGGTTAGCTATGTTTGAAAATGTGATTAGTTCTTTGAATGATTTGATTAGTTTTGACAAACCTGCAAAAATTTGATTTTTTTTTTCCTTTTTGTAAGTAAAAGACAAGTATGCATTATTTACCATTTAACACGTGAAATACTTCTTTTTACTATTACCAATGTAAATAAATAATGCAAACACAAATAATTCTAAGTCAGAAATAGAGTGGTTAGTTCTATTTGAAAATATGGTTAGTTCTTTGAATGATTTGGTTAGTTTTGACAAACCAACAAAAACCTAAAAAAATTTGTCTTTTTGTAACTAAAAGACAATAAGTTTGCATTATTTTACTATTTAGTACATGAAAGACCTCTATTTACTATTACCATGTGAATAAATAGTGCAAACACAAATAGTTCTGAGTCTGAAACAAGGTAGTTAGTTGTGTTTGAAAATGTGGTTATTTCTTTAAAGAGTTTGATTATTTTGACAAACCACCAAAAACTTAAAAAATTTGGTTTTATTGTAAGTAAAAGACAATAAATCCGTATTATTTTATTATTTAGCACGTGAAAGACCTTTTTTTTACTATTACCATGTGCATAAATAATGCAAACTCAAATAATTCTAAGTCAGAAACACAGTGGTTAGTTCTGTTTGAAAATGAGATTAATTATGTGAAGAATGTGGTTAGTTTTGACAAACACGTGTTTGTGGTACATACACCACCACATATATCCTTATTGTGTTTTACTTATTAAGTGGCTAAATATTTTAAGATTTTGTATGTGTTCTAAAATTAATCAAATTTGTCAAATAACTAATCACATTTTAAAGAAAGACTAACGACATTATTTCAGACTTGTAATCATTGATCATTTCACTATTTATTCACATGATAATAATGAAAAGATATCTTTCACATGCAAAATAGTATAATAACGGAGACTTAATGTTTTTTTGGCTAAAATTTTGAAGTTTTCGCATGTGTTTCAAAATTAACCAAATATGTCAAAGAACTAAACACATTTTAAAGAAAAATTAACAACATTTTATTTCTGACTAAGAATCTTTGGTCATTTCACTATTTATTCACATGGTAATAGTAAAAAAGTGTCTTTCATGTACTAAATAGTAAAATAATACAGATTTATTATCTTTTACTTATAAAGTGACTAAAATTTTTAAGTTTTTATAGATATTTCAAAATTAACTAAATATGTCAAAGAACTAACCACACATTTTAAAGAAGGAATAACCACAATATTTTTGACTGAGAATCTTTGGTCATTTCACTATTTTTCACATGGTAATAGTAAAAAGAGGTTTTTCACTTGCTAAATAGTAAAATAATGCAGATTTATTGTCTTTTACTTATAAAGTGGCTAAAAAAATTATATTTTTTTAGATATTTCAAAATTAACCAAATTTGTCAAAGAACTAACAACATTATTTCAAATTTGTAATCATTATTCACATGGTAATAGTATTGATCAATGACTTTAACTCA
The DNA here is from genome assembly GCA_037974735.1 of Cicer chorassanicum. Classification (NCBI taxonomy): domain Eukaryota; kingdom Viridiplantae; phylum Streptophyta; class Magnoliopsida; order Fabales; family Fabaceae; genus Cicer; species Cicer chorassanicum. Next base: position 74,111,846 of record JBBPBP010009779.1, read on the forward strand.
GAAACAAAAATGGTTAATCATTCCTTAAAAATGGTTCATTGTGTGATAGATTTAGTTGTTTGAACAAAAATTTCATCTATTTATAAATTCAAAACAATACGTGTGCGTTTTTTTCTATCTAGCACATGAAAATAATAAGTGTGTCTTCTTTTAGTATTACCTTGTAAATAAATATTGAAATAACGAATGATTCTAACTTAGAAACAAAACTAGTTAATCCTTCTTTAAAAAGTAGTTAATTGTTTGACAAATTTTGTTAATTATCAAACTTCTATCAAAACTAAAATTTCATTCACTTCATAAGTGTCTCTTCTTTTATTATTTACCAGGTGAAAAAGTGGTTAATAGAATGAAAACATGTGGTTCTCGCATTTTACAAATTGGTAAATTAGTTAAA
>JBBPBP010009779.1:74112312-74130251 GCA_037974735.1 Cicer chorassanicum
AAAAAAAAAAAAAGGAAATTAGTCATTTTTATGATATAAAAAAAGTGGTTAATAGAGTGAAAAAAAATATGGTTAAGACAATTCACAAATGGATTAACTAGTTAACAAATGGAACTTCGGCATTAGAGCAGTCAGAAAAGCCCCAAACTCCAAGACCCTCTTTAAATTTTTTTTCTTCTTAATCCCTAATATTAGGCTCCCCATTAAAATAATTTTTTTAAAACTCCGATCTATTATTTCATTATTTTTTGTGAGCTTAAGGGAGAGGGCTTATAGGCCCCTAATATTTTGTTAATTTAGAAATTGTTTTTCTTGAAAAAATTTCGAATTTATTTTTCACGAAAAAATTAAAAAAAATATTTTTTTATCAGAAAAATTTTAAATCATTTTTTTCTCAAAAAGTTGTGAGAAAAATAAAAAAAATTGTAAATCGTTTTTTATCGAAATATTTTAAGAAAAAATTTTGTCAAAATTTAAAAAAAAAAATTGATTTTTTTTTGAAATGTGGGCCTATAAGCCCACAAAATTTTAGGATTTTTTTAGTGTTGGGGGCTTTCTTTTTTAGGCCCTTTATAATTATGAAATTTTTTGGCCCCTCCAACATGTGAATTGGGGCCAATAATTAGTGAGCTTGTCAAATTGATAGCTCTACTTACAAACAATAAAATCTACAATTTATATTACTATTGTGATACACATAATTGTTTAACCTTACATCATTGAGTCACCAAACCATAGGAGTTATTAGTAACACTTATCCCACATATTGAAATATATCCTATCAAATTAGCAGGAAGAAAAATTATTTTTGGGCACGGATACAGTACTATATATTTTAAGAGAGAAAGAAACGTAGAGATATAATATATTAATGATGTGATGAAAAAAGAGATAAATAGAACATACAATATTCACGGAATGTTGGAAATTTTGAGATGTTCAATTATTATTGTTGAACTACAAATATCCCTTATCATTTTACAACTCATGCAAATAGACCTTTGCACACCATAATAAAAAGTGTATGTTACATTAGTTGCACAAAAAAGGACACCAAAAAAAGTGTATGTTAAATTATGCGGTGGCGAGAGTTGATTTTGAGAGAATTAATTTTGATCAAATTGATTTAAATGAAAAGTGAACTGAATGTAAATTGATTTTTGTTTAGATACATTAATGTAAAAGTGATTCTTAGTAATTCATGTTGTTTGGATAATTTGAATCATAATTGTTTTTGAATGTCTTAATTACTAAAATTGATTTTAATATGAGAATTTAAAATTGTATCTTGTTTGTTTTTTTGACAAGAAAAATATGGAAACGTTCGTTTGAATTTAAATAAAAATAATTTTTAGTTTATAAAATTTAGAGATTTTTTGTAGAGATTTGTTTTAAAATGATTTTTTGATTTCCGTTTGTGTTACTATCATAAAAATGATTTTTTTTAAAATAATTTTTAATCTATTTGTATACAATTTTATAAAAGTGATTTTTAAAACGATAAAATTACCATAAAGGACATGACTTTTTCTAAATACATTAATCTCTCTTTTTCTACGTCATATATCTACCTCTCCTTTTTATCTACTATTCTCCTCCCTCTCGCTATAAGTTTAATCAAAAAAAAAAATTGTATCAACATATGAATAATGTAAAAATAAAATGATTCAAACAAAAAACATAGAAACAACAAACAAAAAACAATGTGGAGAAATTGGGAAGAAGAAGGAAATTACTTGATAAAAATCTATATTAGAGTCTCATGGAAAGAAGAAAAAAAAAATTGTCACAATTGAACGCGTGAAACTGATGTCCAGTACAGAGAAAACTAGTAAAAATTGATAGAACGCAATTTTGAATTTTCCTAAAAAAAAGTAAGGGTAATTATATCATTCTCTCATTAATGAATTAAGTTCGGTGTTTTTAAAATTTGTGGCATCTTTCTCTCTCGCAGAAGCAAATATGAGAAGCGTGTTGAGACAAAATCTCTCATTTGATTTTAATGATAACAAAATTACTTAAGAGATTATGATTGTGGTTAATACTAATATGTGCTTTTGAGTGAATTATTATAAGAAAACAGGTTAATCATCATTTAGAACAAAAGGAAGAAAAATCTGGATTAATTCATTAAGGTTTCGAGCTGGAGGATGGCCAGAGGATGGGTCTTCAAGTTGAGTTTTTTCCATCCTCGCGAGAATAACGTTTTTAATCCATCAACAGAGATCAAATCAGCATGAATAAGCAATAATCTGAAGCATTTGATCAAAAGAAATCACAAGGCTAGCTATACAAGGTCCAAGGATAGCTTGTAGCTTTGGGATTCAAGAAGTGACATGTTTGCAAGTCTCCATGCCATGTGAAAAGGCTAAGGGCAGCCCTATATTTCACTCTTGAGTGATTGGAAAAATAAAGCAAAGTCAATATATTGAAAGGCAACTGCAAACAAGCTCAAAATAGAAGTCCCAAGTCTTGAAGAATGAAAAAATCAAAAGGCTACACAAGACCAAGAGTAAAGGCTACGCAGAGGATGGACTGCATAGGTCCAAGGATGGCTGGATGGCAATGTTGTAATTTCAGCACAAAGACCATTGGACAAACTTCTGCATCCTCCTCAACGGTCATGTTGTTTTTAACACATGAAAGAGCTATCAAGGACTCTATAAAAAGGGCAGGAAGCTCTTCATCATGATACACACCAATATTGCAGAAAAAAGATCAAGAATCATATCATTCATCTTAAGCAATATTCATCCTCTCCTCACACTTTCTCTATTCATACATTAGATCTTTTGAAAAATCTTTTAGAAAGTGTTTTAGTTGAGAGAAATCAAATCATACTCATATTACTCTGTAAATTTTCAAGTTAGTTGAACTTGAAAACATTTGAAAGTTGATTGTAAGCTTGGTGAAGCTTGAGAATACACAAGGTGTAATCATCCTCTGCAAGAGGTTGATCTGTTGATCTTTAGTGAAAATCTCACAAGGTTGTGAGGACTGGACGTAGCCATCATTGGGTGAACCAGGATAAAATTTGTGTGTCTATCTCTTTACATTTCCTTGCACTTATTCTGAGTTTTCTTGAAAAGTTTAAAAAACCAATTTTTAGTTCACATCCTCACTGAGAGGACAGAAACTCATACACTTTGAAAATAATTTTTAAACGTCAAAATCCCTATTCAACCCCCCTTCTAGTGATTTTAGCTTCTTCAATTGGCATCAGAGCAAGGTTCTCTAAAAATATTACATTTAACAGTGTAAGAGAAAAAGATCCAAAGAAAAAATGTCAAAAGCTAAGTATGTTCCTGAAGGAGGATCCTCCACTAGACCTCCTTACTTTGATGGTACAGATTACTACCACTGGAAAAGTAAGATGAGATTGTTTCTCATATCTCAAGATAACAACATGTGGTCTGTTATTGAAAATGGGGATCATGTCATTAGAGTCAACAACACGGATGCAACCTCCGATGAGAAACCTCAAGCACAATGGACGGCGGATGAAAATGCTAAGGTACTCCTAAACTCTAAAGCTCATTTATTTCTAACGTGTGCTTTGAGCAGGGAAGAATATGATAGAGTTGAAGAATGCAAAAACGCCAAGGAACTTTGGGATACTCTAAGGATTCATCATGAAGGATCAAGTCATGTGAAGGAAGCAAGGATTGATATGGGAGTAAGAGAGTTCGAGTTATTTGAAATGAAGGAGGAAGAAACGATTGATGAAATGTTCTCAAGATTGACGATCATATTAAACAATCTCAGATCTCTTGGAAAGGTATATTCCGTTCAAGAGAGGATAAGAAAAATCTTGAGGAGTTTACCAAAAGAATGGAGACCAATGGTGACTGCCATCACCGAAGCAATAGACTTGGCCAACATGAAATTAGAAGATTTGGTTGGAACTCTAAGAGCTCATGAACCTCTGTTGCTGGCTGACAAACCAAGCAAAAAGGGAAAAATGATAGCTCTAAAAACAAGCCGAACAGAAAGCTTATCCTCCAAAAGAGCTGAAGAAGTTACTAAGAAAGAAAGTGCAGACTATCCTCTATCTGAGGATGAAGATGAACTAGCTCTCATTTCCAGAAGGATCCAGAGGATGATAACTCGAAGTGGACAGGACAAAAGATCTCTTCAAAAAGAAAAATCTGACAAAAGTCAGATTACTTGCTTTGGTTGCAACAAGTTGGGTCACTACAAAACTGAGTGTCCTCTAAACAAAAAGGGATCAAGAAAATTTCCTTTCAAAAACAAGTCCATGATGATCACGTGGGATGATAGTGATGACTCATCCTCGGAGCAAGAAAAGGAAGAAGAGGCCAACCTCTGTCTCATGGCAAACACAGAAAATGGAAAGGTAAGCATATCTGAACTTTGTCCTAATTGTGAACAACTAGAAATAGAGTTTGACAATCTTTTAAATGACTCAAACACTTTATCTCAAAAATGTGGATTTCTTAAAAACCAACTTTTTGAAATAAAGAAGCTAAATGAGGAACTACAAGCTAAGAATAAAAAATATGAACAAACAATTCAAGAGCTGCAGTTATCTCATGAAAAGCTATCTGAGCAACACTCTACTTTAAACAAAAAGACTGTCATAACCAATCCTCCAGAAGAGGATGCAGAGAAAGAAATTTTGAAAATAGAGGTTAAAGAACTCAAAAATGATCTTTCCAACTTTGTTAAATCCACTGATACTTTTCAAAAGATTATGGGATCACAATCTGGAATTTTTGACAAAGCTGGGATTGGATTTAAAAGTTCTCAAAAACAAAAACTTTATGAAAATTTTTTTATTCCAAAGAAACAAGAGGATAGGCCAAGATGCACCTTTTGCAAAAAACTTGGACATACTTTTAAAAGATGTTATGCCAAGAAAAGGGCAGATAACATCAAGAAAGGATGTTCATATTGTGGTAAACCTGGACATCAAGATTCTATTTGTTATCACAAAAGAAAATTCCTCTCAAGAGGACGGATTAACCCACAAGGACCCACCTCTATATGGGTACCTAAGTCACTATTAAACTCAAACTCAGGTACATCCTCTGATCAACAAAAGAAGGCCTTGGTTCTTGGACAGTGGCTACTCAAGGCATATGACAGGGGATAGAGATTGCTTTATTTCATTGGAAATAAAGGATGGAGGATCGGTCACATTCAGAAATAACGATAAAGCTCAAATAAAAGGTAACGGTATCATTGGTAATAAAAATTCTGCCAAAATTGAAAATGTTCAATATGTAGATGGTTTAAAACATAACTTTGTGATAGTGGTTTTGAAGTTATTTTTAAACCCAATCTATGTGAGGTTAAACACTCATCCTCGGGTAGAGTTTTCTTTTCCGGTTTTAGAAAAAAGAATTTATATGAGCTATATCTTGATGATTTGCCTATTGAATCTTGCTTTGTATCCATTGAAAAGGATAAATGGGTTTGGCACAAACGAGCCGGTCATATAAGTTTAAACACTATTTCTAAATTGTCTAAATTAGAATTAGTTAAAGGCCTTCCAAAAATTGATTTTGAAAAAGACAAAATTTGTGAAGCTTGTGCCAAAGGAAAACAAGTAAAAAGTAGCTTTCATTCTAAAAATATTGTTTCCACAAACCATCCTCTTGAGCTACTTCATATTGATCTTTTTGGTCCTATTAAAACTCCTAGCCTTAGTGGTAAAAGGTACGGATTTGTAATTGTTGATGATTTTTCACGTTTTACTTGGGTCTTATTTTTAAAACATAAAAATGATGCCTTTGAGGCTTTTCATTATTTTTGTAAAAAGATCCAAAATGAAAAGGGATCAAAAATTATCTCCGTAAGAAGTGACCATGGAGGTGAATTTGAAAATGATTCTTTCAAAAATCTTTTTGATGAAAATGGTATTTCTCACAATTTTTCTTGCCCAAGAACCCCTCAACAAAATGGAGTTGTTGAGAGGAAAAATAGAACATTGCAAGAAATGGCTAGAACCATTTTAAATGAAGCTAATATTGAAAAATATTTTTGGGCTGAAGCTATAAATACGGCATGCTATGTTTTAAACCGTGTATCCATTAGAAAAATTCTAAACAAAACTCCATATGAACTATGGAAAGGAAGAAAACCAAACATCTCATATTTTCATATATTTGGGTGTTATTGTTACATTTTAAACAATAAAGAAAATTTGGGAAAGTTTGATTCAAAATCCGACAAAGGTTTGTTTTTAGGATACTCCACTTCATCTAAAGGTTATAGAGTTTATAATCTTAGAACTCAAATTGTGGAGGAATCCATGCATGTTATTTTTGATGAGTTTGATGACTTGTGCTTAGAAAAAATTGATAAATCTGAGTAAGATGAACCTTCATCCTCCAACGCACCCAGTCCAAACGAAGAGGACGAATCTGGTCCATCCTCTCAGCAACCTCCACGAGGATGGAAAACAGTCACTTATCATCCTCCAGATCTGATTATTGGAGACACAGCTGATGGAGTAAGAACAAGGCAGTCCCTAAGAGGAAATACAGCAACCATGGCTATGATTTCACAAATTGAACCAAAAAATATTGATCAAGCTATTTGTGACAAATCATGGGTTGAAGCCATGATGGAAGAACTCTCACAATTTGAAAGAAACAAGGTATGGAACCTTGTACCTCCTCCACTTGAAAAATCCATCATTGGAACAAAATGGATTTTTAGAAACAAACTGAATGAGGATGGAGAGGTAGTAAGAAACAAAGCAAGGCTTGTTGCTCAAGGATACAATCAACAAGAGGGAATTGACTACGATGAAACATTTGCACCGGTTGCAAGACTAGAAGCCATACGCATCCTCCTAGCATATGCCACTCATAAAGGTATAAAACTATACCAAATGGATGTCAAAAGTGCTTTCTTGAATGGATTCTTAAACGAGGAGGTTTATGTCAAACAACCTCCTGGATTTATTGATGAAAAGAAGCCCAACCACGTATTCAAACTCTCAAAAGCTCTTTACGGATTGAAACAAGCTCCTCGAGCTTGGTATGAGAGGTTAAGCTCTTTTCTTAAGGGAAATGGATTCATTAGAGGACAGATTGATACTACTCTCTTCAAGAAAACATCTAAAGAAGATTTATTAATTGTCCAAATTTATGTGGATGACATAATTTTTGGATCCACTAATGAAGAGATGTGTGAAGAATTTTCAAAACTTATGCAAAGTGAGTTTGAGATGAGTATGATGGGTGAGTTGAAATTTTTTCTTGGTTTGCAAATCAAACAACTCAAAGATGGTATTTTCATCTCACAAGAAAAATACACTAAAGATCTTCTCAAAAAATACCACATGAGTTCAGCCAAGAGTATGGGAACTCCTATGCACCCATCCTCCACGCTTCACAAAGATGATGAAGGAACTCCAATTTCTGAGAAAGAGTATAGAGGGATGATTGGATCCTTATTATACTTAACAGCAAGTAGACCAGACATAGTATTTGCTGTTGGTCTTTGTGCAAGATTTCAATCCTCTCCAAAAGAATCTCACCTTATAGCAGTTAAGAGGATTCTGAGATACCTTGTTGGCACAATAAATTTTGGAATCTGGTATGAGAAAAGCTCAGATCTTGATCTCATAGTCTATTGTGATGCTGACTATGCGGGAGATAAAATCGAAAGGAAGAGCACAAGCGGAGGCTGCCAAATTCTTGGTAAATCCCTAATCAGTTGGTCATGCAAGAAGCAAAGCACAATTGCCCTTTCAACCACAGAGGCTGAATATGTGTCAGCTGCTCAATGCTGCTCTCAAATCCTCTGGGTAAGAAATCAACTTGAAGATTATTCACTAAGGTACACTAAAATTCCTATCCTCTGTGATAATACTAGTGCAATTAATCTTTCAAAAAATCCCATACAGCATTCTAGATCTAAGCATATAGAAATTAAACATCATTTCATAAGAGATCATGTGCAAAAAGGTGACATTGAATTAATTTTCATTGACACTGAAAATCAATTGGCAGACATTTTTACGAAACCTCTTCAGGAGGATCGCTTCAAAAACATTTTGAAAAAACTTTCTATCATTAATTTTTCTGAAATTAATTGATTTAGTGTTTTATCCATTGTATTATGTCTATGCTTCTCTTATTTTTAATTGTTTAATTTTTATAATTAATCTTTGAAATGATTTATCAAAACTGGCTGCATAAGTAGTTTTTTTTCTAAGTTAGAAAATTGAGAGGACGGGAAATAGACTCAGAGGATACAGTTTCCTCTTTTGGGATTCTCCTGGAAACACTCAAGCACGCGCCTCTCTCCCCATTGGCCGGTTGCGTGGCGTGTTCCCCTTGGCTGCTGCATTAAATGCACAGACGGCTTTGCCTGTCCAATCTCCCACGCGCCTAAAGCCCAGCGCCTTCATCATCATGACTGCCTAGGGAACCTTCACACGCCTCCTCTCTTAATTAGTCACTTCATCTCCCATCCTCCTCTACTTAATGCGTTGAACATCCTTCCTCTGCATCCTTCAAACCTCATTCAAACATTCAGCACACTTTTTCCTTCTCAATGGCTCGTACCAAAATTATTGCCAGACGCAAAGCTTCATCTCACGAAGATGAATCCATTCAGGATTACTACTCAAGTACGGAGTCCGATCACCATGATGATTCTGAGGCAACTACAACTCAACCACCCTCAAACAAGTCTCCTCTTCCTGAACCATGTTCGAATATTCCCTCTCCCTCCAATAAATCTAAAAAACGCACCACTAAAGCTTCATCCTCCACTACATCCTCCACGCCTAAAAGACGATCCTCCAGGATCATGTCTGGGGCTGTTTCATCCAAGAGGTCAGCAACTCAAGACAATACTGTTCATTTGATTAACTCGGATGATTCTGAGCAAACCGTATCTGCTGAACAAATTCAACCACCACCATCTGTTAAAACTGTTAACAAGGAGGTTACTGTTTCCACTCCCAAAAAGCCCAAGAAACCTCTTGTCAAAAAATCTCGATCCTCCTCTTCCAAAATCTCTATCAATTTGTTTAGCTCACCTGAATTGGAAACAAATTACATTTCCAAGTGGCAAAATAAGTCTGTGGTTAATGGGAAGATTATTTGTCTTGATGATTTGAAAGAAGGTGGATTTAATATTGAAGAAATGTTTGATCAATTAGGATGGACTTCCTTCCTCCGCATCAACGAACCACAATATCCACGCCTAGTTAGGGCCTTTTATGCTGCAGTAAATGGATCACGAGGACTTACCAGCTTCAGCCTCATTCTAAAGGGTGTCCACATGGAAATTAATCCTGCCACTTTGTGCCAAATTTTAGACATACGTGATGAAGGCATCTGCTGTTTTACTGAGAACTGGTACTCTCAATGTATGATCACACGCACCTCTGTGCTTGACAATACTCTGATATCTCCAACCAAATCTCATGTAGCTTCGAATCTGCTTCCCATTTGTCGTATCCTCCACAACATATGCGTTCATTGCATTGTCCCTAGAGCAGGTAGCTTTGAGAAGGTAACTGAACTTGATCTTCTTCTCATACACCACATCATGTCTGGAACCCCACTGCACTTAGGTTACATTATTTTTAGCTTCATGTTAAATGCCTCAATCCTCGGAAGATCAGCACCCTATGGCATGGTATTAACCAAGATCTTCAAATTTTTCAATCTTCCATTAGATGATGAACCTTCACTTCATTTTTCCAACACCATCTCCATGAAAAATGTAAAACAAATGAAGCTTACTACATCTGCCTCCATCACTCCTCCTTCCCCAAAAAGAAAAAGAACTCGCAGCTCATCCTCTATCACTCCACCACATGAATCCATCACTGCTCAACCTCTGTCAGAGGATACTCCATCCAACACCACTCCTGAACCAGTCATGACGATTGATCCTCCTCCATCTCCACCAAATGATTCTGTTAATCCTTCACCTCCTCAGTCTCCCCTGTTGCCAGATCTTTCTATACCACTCAACCAGGCACCTCCTCCTGAGGATACGGCTCCAGAAGCTCCCCTTAAACTCATGGAGGATGGGGAAGAGCTATATTTTGATTTAAATCTAACTTATCATCAATTTTCTCCCTTGAGCCCTACTGAGAATCAGGCCGAGGAGTTTCCTCCTGTTCTACAAGAAGATATCATGATACCTCCCGATTCTGTTCCTCCTACAACTCACGTTGATGCCATTGTCCCTGACGAAACCCAACCTCTACCTGAGGTTCCTGTTGGATTTTGCTCTATTGACTCATTTTTAGCTCCAACAAAAGATCAACCTTCAAAGGACAATGTTGGAAGCTCACAGAATAAGAGCTCAAGTGTAAACAATCAGCCTAAGGATCAACCCCCTAAGGAACGCAAACACTCCAAACATATGAAGCTCCTCAAGACCATTAGGAAGGATCAACAAAGACTAATTCGGCGCTTTGATCTCTTCCAGAATTCGTTTGCTCAGTTTGGCCTTATTCTCGAATGGGTTACCAAACACATGGTGAATACAGCTGCTCCTGACGTTCCTCTTCCTGAGCTTCCCGCTATGCCTTCCTTTGCAGTACCCGTGTCCTCTCCGTCGTCCTCATCTGAAGAGTTATCCTCCTCCGAGTAGCATTTTCACTCCTATTTTTTGTTGCTGCCTAAAATTCAGGGGGAGAATGGTCATGATTATGATGTTTTGAAATTAGGATGTTTTAAATTTATGTTTTGATATTATGATGTTCTGATGATTTGATGCTAAAGCTGCCATATTTTGATTAAGTTGATATTTAGAATTGATTTGCTGTTTTGATTAAGCTGATGTAATGTTTTGCTGGACTATGCTTATGCAATTTTAATTTCTTACAAATTTTAGTCCTTCATTCATATCCCTAGCATACATTTACGGGGAGTAACATTTTTAGCACTTAAAAATTTTAAAAATAAATTACTCACTTGATTCAGGGGGAGCATAAACATTTAACATCATCATATTTAAAAATCATAATCTAAAGAATTTTGTCATCATCAAAAAGGGGGAGATTGTTGAGACAAAATCTCTCATTTGATTTTAATGATAACAAAATTACTTAAGAGATTATGATTGTGGTTAATACTAATATGTGCTTTTGAGTGAATTATTATAAAAAAACAGGTTAATCATCATTTAGAACAAAAGGAAGAAAAATCTGGATTAATTCATTAAGGTTTCGAGCTGGAGGATGGCCAGAGGATGGGTCTTCAAGTTGAGTTTTTTCCATCCTCGCGAGAATAACGTTTTTAATCCATCAACAGAGATCAAATCAGCATGAATAAGCAATAATCTGAAGCATTTGATCAAAAGAAATCACAAGGCTAGCTATACAAGGTCCAAGGATAGCTTGTAGCTTTGGGATTCAAGAAGTGAAATGTTTGCAAGTCTCCATGCCATGTGAAAAGGCTAAGGGCAGCCCTATATTTCACTCTTGAGTGATTGGAAAAATAAAGCAAAGTCAATATATTGAAAGGCAACTGCAAACAAGCTCAAAATAGAAGTCCCAAGTCTTGAAGAATGAAAAAATCAAAAGGCTACACAAGACCAAGAGTAAAGGCTACGCAGAGGATGGACTGCATAGGTCCAAGGATGGTTGGATGGCAATGTTGTAATTTCAGCACAAAGACCATTGGACAAACTTCTGCATCCTCCTCAACGGTCATGTTGTTTTTAACACATGAAAGAGCTATCAAGGACTCTATAAAAAGGGCAGGAAGCTCTTCATCATGATACACACCAATATTGCAGAAAAAAGATCAAGAATCATATCATTCATCTTAAGCAATATTCATCCTCTCCTCACACTTTCTCTATTCATACATTAGATCTTTTGAAAAATCTTTTAGAAAGTGTTTTAGTTGAGAGAAATCAAATCATACTCATATTACTCTGTAAATTTTCAAGTTAGTTGAACTTGAAAACATTTGAAAGTTGATTGTAAGCTTGGTGAAGCTTGAGAATACACAAGGTGTAATCATCCTCTGCAAGAGGTTGATCTGTTGATCTTTAGTGAAAATCTCACAAGGTTGTGAGGACTGGACGTAGCCATCATTGGGTGAACCAGGATAAAATTTGTGTGTCTATTTCTTTACATTTCCTTGCACTTATTCTGAGTTTTCTTGAAAAGTTTAAAAAACCAATTTTTAGTTCACATCCTCACTGAGAGGACAGAAACTCATACACTTTGAAAATAATTTTTAAACGTCAAAATCCCTATTCAACCCCCCTTCTAGTGATTTTAGCTTCTTCAAAGCGAATATAAGAAGCTGTTATTTTTTGTTTTTCATTTTTAACCAAAAAATAACTTTTTTGATAAAATAATTTTTACAAAATCTAAAACAAATAATACCATTAAAACAATAAAAAATAATTTTTAATTTAAAAAAATAGATTTTTTCGTGAAAAAATTTGAAACAAACACATCTTATATCTTATTTGTTAAAACTCATTTTATTTAACAAAAAACACAGGCTTGTATATAACAAAAACTCACTATATTTAAATCTAAATTAAAAAATTGAAACGCTTTATATATTAGGAAAATAATATAATATATAGATAAATAAAAGTTCACAAGATAACAAAAATAAATGAAAACGTTTTAAGCAACCAAATATAAGAGAAATAAGCATGACATGGTTCCATAAATGTAACATAAGTATAGTTCAAACGCATAAATGTAACATAAGTATAGTTCAAACGCATAAAAATAACATACCAGTAAAAATGGCATAAAATAGATAAATAAGGGAAGAGTATAAAACAATTGTTCACTATAAATGACATAAAACTATAGCAAAAATCAATCTGCTATACATTTGTTAAACAAACCGCGACAATTAGTTCCAAGTGTTTAACAGCGACAATTAGTTCCAAAACACCGTAGAAGCTAGGAATATGAGCTTTTCCATTTAAACTTGAGTTTTGGACTTGAATCGATTAGTATTTTTTAAAGCCAAATATACTTAAAAAAAACAAATCAATTACGTTTAGTTGTTATAGCCACAAGTTTTGAGATTACAACGTGCATATGAAAAAAGAAAATTATCTAAGAGTAAGTTTTGAGATTACAACGTGCATATAAAAAAAGAGAATTATCTAAGAGTATATGCATTTAGAAATCAAGAGTAATATTGCATGATTAAAAGTTACAAGCAACACAATCAAGTTAACTGTTCCACTCTGGATTTTCAACCCAGATTTTCAACCAACTCCGTATCTTTAGATTTTCAACCAACTCCATATCTTCATCCCCATTAGGATTACGGTTGTTTGTTCAAAAATTGCTGTAAGTACAGACAAAAACTTACCTGCTTAACTTGATAAAGAAGAATCCATAGACACGTTTATTTTCTCCTTTTAATTTTACATACGTTTGTTCCATCCATACTTCCTACCGAATCAAATTAGAAGTGTGGTCACATTGGTTTTACCAATCATAATTTGTAGGTGGAATGATTTTCCTTAAAAGCAGAAGGTGAGAGATGGAATAAAGTTTGCAACGAATGAGTGTGAGTGGAAGAAAAGGAGGGAGGAGGAGAATAAATACATTTTGATTTGAAATTGTCGCCCCCAAATCTATAGGAACCTCATTTATAAGAAGATTGAGTTCCAATAAGGATTCTTGGACATTTTCTTTCAGGAATATGTTTATTCTTTCTCTCTACAATTCTATTTTGTTGGGATGTATTAACATAAGAACTTTGATGAACAATCCCATTTTCAAGAAGAAAAAAAACATGACAAAAGTATATCAAAACATTATTTACCATTTTTACTTTTGAAAACTTGAATATGTAATTGAGTTTGCAACATTTTAAATAAACTTTTGACAAGTTTTCCAACTTATGATTTTTCTTTCAATAAATTAACCCAACAAATTCTAGTATGATTATCGATAATAGTTATAAACCATTTTTAATTAAAAAATGTATTTATTCTATTAGGACCCCAAACATCACCGTAATAACTACAAATAATTTTGATTGTTTATATGGTTGTGTAGAAAAAGAAGAACGGCGATGTTTAGCAAACTTGCAAGTTTCACAATGAAATAAAGATGGGTCATTCTTAGAAAATAATTTAGGAAACAAATGTTTCAAATACAAAAACTAGGATATCATAACCATAAATGACATAACATAATATCATCATTATTAGAAGAAACAAAAATAGATTCAAAGCATATACTTATTTGAGGTTGGTCTTTGAAATCAAGTCCATTGTCAAGATAATAGAGTCATCTACTCTTCTTAGCATTGTCAATCATCTTCCCCGTGTTCAAAACCTTAAAAGTGCAATGAGAATGAAATAAGTTAGCTTGACAATTTACCTCATTTGTTAATTTAGTAATTGATAACAGATTACATAATTAATTAAGAACAAGACATCTTTTAAGGTTAACAAAGTGATTGAATAACAGAACATCTCCTTACAATGGCTGAAAGAGAATCATCTGCAATTTTAATTTTGTGGTTACATGCACAAGGATTATAAGAAGAAAACAAACTTGACTCCCTAGTCATATGATCAGTAGCACCAGAATCAATAATTCAAGTATGACTAGGATTGCGATAGAGCAAGAAGGAAAAACCATTGTTGGAGAAACAATTCCAACCGCCACCACCTAGGTCGGCGTGTTTGAACCACCAATGCCGACATTGTTGACCACTTCTGGTTTTTCACCAAAACCATCACTATTGTTGTCATTGCTACTAGCCATAAAGGTTGCATTCCATGAGGTATTATGCATCATTAGATAGACAAAAAAACGAATCCAGTCGCAAAACTGGTTGTACATAAATTAAAATCAAAATGTTGATGCCCTTTTAAGCTTGGAGCCCCGAACCCTACTAGATTGTGGAATCCTACCAAGACCTCTACATATCATGAAGAAAGTAAAAGACAAAATACTTTTATATTTTATTACTACATCCCTAAGTTGTTTATATAGAAATTCCAATAGTAAAAACGAGTAATAATGACATAATCATAAAATAAAAATAAAGTTGAATAATATTAAATAAAAGATAATCAAATATGATTGATTACCTTTAATTATTTTAACGCCCCTAATAACAATTGAAACTACCTCGGTTTGACAATAAGGATGGCCTCTTTGTTGTGAACCAACTTTCTGCGTGGCATTCTTCTTTGAGAATCGAACGAATGATTGTCAACTCAGCATGGAACCAACCACCTACTTGACAATATACTTCTTTTTGCGAATGGAACAGAATCAATAATATATTCAGCTTGAAAGTTGAAACTGTTACAAAACTGAAATCCCTTGTGCTTTGTTAGCATTAAGAGAAAGCACACAGCTTCTAATTTCAACCCCCTCATCAAAATGGAGGGATTTTACATTGTGCTGCTGCTGCTGCTGTAGTATGCCATAGAAACATGAATCTTTTCTATCCCTCAGCTTTTTCTTTCCCTTCACAAATTCAAGGTGATAAGCCTCAAGACTTGTGACTTTTTTGCTAGGAACTTTTTCTTTTCATTATAGTACATATTTGCATACTTCAACAAGCAATGTTTCCCACATCACTAACATTCTTAACAACAAATGACATTCAGACACAAAAGGAGTACATTGACATGTTGTCTCCCTTCTTTTCGATTTATTAGACAATAAAAAATAGATTCAGATATGCTTTTTATTTTTATATCTATATATATTAACAAACTGACATGTTGTAGGTGAATATCTAATAGCTGTATTATTATAGTTAACTGATTTGGTAAAAAAAATCATGTGACTCATTTTTTTTGTCAATAGCTCATTTTCAAATGGGAAAACAATCAAATCCAAAATTCCATCACCATATGGCATGGATTTTGGCATTTTGCAAGAATCAAAATAGCAGGGCAGCTAGAATAGAAGGTAGAGTTACTGGAGTGTGTGCAATTCGTTCAGTTCATAGCAAAAGGTAGTCTTATGCTGACACCAAATAAAGCCTGCAAAACAGCATATTACCCACAAAAGAAGAAAACATGATACCAATTCTCCACAAAACTTAACTTGTGTTTGGAATCATGGTGTGTTTCCAGTTAAACATGCAGTCAAGGCAAAGCTACACTTGCAAGCTTAAAGAAATCTCAAATGCACAACAGCTATGTTAAAGATTAGAGATTTTCAAACATGCAAATTTGCACATCATTTGGCTTCAAAATTGAAAAAACTAAACACAAAGCTGAGCAAAGCAAACATCAAAAGTAACAACAGAAGGTATTCAAAAGTTAAGACACTTAAATATCGAAGATTTTACATAGAAGTTGGTATTTTACCAGATATACAACAACTCATATAGATAGAGATCTACCGACTTTTTTTTTTTGCGATTTTATTTTTCTAACTTCACTTTTTTCTTTTTTTTTTTCTTTTTTTCCTCAACTCAATGTGCACTCTGTCCATTCTCAACACCTAAACCATACAACACCCCTGCATATTTCTCCATAGATCCACTAAAAAAGTTCTCTTTCAATTTCCTGAATGTACACGATGTGAGCAAACTATCTGAACCCGCCTGATGACAAATCCCAACTCTCTCCACTTCCAACAACTCGGCAAGCTTGTTCAACCCTCCATGAAGACTATTACAAAACTTCATTAGATGTTTGATATCGTACACAGTTGGAAAATACATGTTGATCAAATTAAAGAACCCAACTTGTGTATCAGGCAAATTCTGACAAGTTAAAAGCTTTAACAAATATCCAAAATCATATCCACTATGAAAAGTTACCCAATGAACATTATCATTCAAAACAATCCCAGAAGACATCAAAAGCTCACCGAAACGTCGAGCATCGATACCCTCCTCGTTATTCTTCTTGAAATCAATCCCACTCTGTCTCAAAAGCTCAATAGAGTCATTTGCAAAAACATCCTCATTGACATTGAATTCTCTAAAATTGAACTGCCAAATACAAAACCTATCATCATCGTCGCCAATTTTTGGAAGGTTACCATGCTCGTCGGAAAAAGTGAGACCCAATTGAATGAGTTTCAGCATATCCACATTGTCTTTTAGGGTTTGGTAATGATAATCATAGCTGCTCTTGAAATTCCCAACCGGTCGAAGAACAATTCCGGGGAATTCCGTGTCCATAGCTATATAAGGATAATCATCTACGATTTCTCGAATCAAAGCAAACTCTTCTTCGAGATTATCGTTCCACACTTCACGAATCTGAATCAAATCGCTTTTTGGCAAAATTAGCGGCATCACAATTTTTTTACCATAAAATAACAACAACAACAAATTCCACCCGATCTGTTCAATATTCAATACCCAATTCAATTAACATCAATAACATGCATTAGCATATATAAAAATCGAAAATTGAAGGAAAAATGAAGATTAAATAAAATAATTGGGAATAATAGAAATAGATTATTACCTTGAAAATTGGAATTGGAAATTGGACTGAGTGAAGGATTGGAAAATGTTGAGAGAGAAAGAGAGAATGAGGGAGATAGAAGGAAGAGATTTTTTGGATATGAAATCTCTCCCTTTCTAGGGTTTTCTTTTTTGTTTTTAATTTTTTTTTATTGGTTGTAGGGATAATGAAGAAGTGGGTAAACGAGGAAGATATTTTGAGGAAAATTAGTTTTGGAATTGTTTCTTGTTTTTTTCTCCCTTTTATTACGTGTGGAACCTCTTTTAAAAACTTCTCCTTTTTTGTTTTTGAAAATCATTTTATAAATCAGCTTTAAAAACGAATTTTTAGGAAGATTATAAGAACAAAATCTGTTTGACTATCCAATTTGTGAAAATTATTTTAGAAAAGAGAAATAGAGAAAAGTGGTTTGGCAATTTAAGTTTTTAAAAAAAATTTAAAGATTAGAATTAAAAAACTAATCTGAATCTAATTTTTTATATTTAACAGTAAAAAGTAAAAAAAATTGGAAATATAATAATTCAACAAATATA
>JBBPBP010009779.1:74150179-74160669 GCA_037974735.1 Cicer chorassanicum
ATTCAAATTTTAGTTTTTTCTTGATTTTATGGTAGGAATTCTCAGGATAACAAAGTAATTTGTTACGTTAACAAAATAATTAGTTACGTTGGGAAATTAATATTAAAGTGCTAGCTGTTTTAACAATTTGTGTAAATATAATTAGTGTCACGGTTAATTTTTTAATTTATTATATTTAAATTATAGTTATTACTTTAGATTTCTGCTAACTGTATAAATATTTTTGAATTGAAACATTATCGTGAAAGAAACATACAACTTTCTTCTACGATATTGTTTCAATTCTAAAATGTTTGTACACTTTTTAGCAAAGACTTGTAGTAAAATCTAAAATTTTAAGTATAACTAAAATGAAAATCTAATGGAGAGGCTAATGCATTTACACATATTATATGATTAAAATCTTTAAGTTTCCAACCATGCAGCTCATATATTCATTAAGCAATAGAACTTTATGAACAGCATCAATTTCAACACAACATGTACACACTTTTTAGGTAGATATAATTTACTGTTATGACTCTGTTTACAGTTACACATAATTGATAAACACATATATCAATGTTGAATTTGATTGTATCTTTTGAATTGTGACCTTCATCTTTCTATAGTTTTTTATTTTTATTTCATTGATACATGTATATCTTTCATTTCTATTGATACATTTATATATCTCTTTAGTATTTCTATCGTGTGTCATGAATTCAATTGTATTTACTAAATTTCCAATCTTAATTTTTCTATATTTTCTTGCCATTGATATTTTTCTTCTATCGACAGATCTGATTTGGCTATGAATCCATGAATCGTCCACCTACAATTGATGGAGGAAATACTTTGATGTGAAGCCTAAAACCAAAAGAATGTGTTAATACTTTAATGAGATTAATAACCTTAAGGAAAGAAAAAAAGTGGTTTGAATTGTAGTAGAAAATGTGTTAAAAATGCACACAAAAGTGTATAATAGGATTTTGCAAGTCGGTAAAGTGAATGAACAATAGTTGATATTTTAATTATTTATAATTAATCATTCATGTACACATTATATCAATTATTTATTTAATCATCATATTTGATATTATTTATTTTATTCTCTAAAGTGAATAACTCACTTTAGAAGAGTAAAATTCATAAAAAATTTACCATTTAGACCACTCAATGTAGGAAAGCTATACAATGTTTAATCACTCAATGTAGTGAAACTATACAATGTTTAATGTACAATAGTTAGATATAGAGTTTTTATCTTTTATCTTTACCATAGTAATCAATAATTTATTAGTTTAATCCGATATATTTCATATAATTCTCAATAACATCCTTGTAAACTAGTAAGTGTTTGGCATATTCTGACACATTTTGGTGTCTAAGACTATTAAGCGTGGAATGGTTTTTGATTCATTCTTATCATTATGCAATGCATGAAGATATATGTTTGATGCAAAATATAACATATAAAATTAACATATGAGAGTGTAAATATTTTTAATAACTAAACAACGATCGATTATGTAATCTTTAAAATATATGAAAGAGTAAATAAATAGAATAAATTAATTTAATGTATTATTAAAAAATTTAAAACCAACAAATAATAGATTAACATAATATTTAACTAAGTGAATAATAAATTATAGTCAAAGACAAATCGTTCGGAAGAAATAAAATTCTAATTCAGGATGAAATATTCCTTAGTTAAACTTACTTCTCATTTGAACTCCAAATTATAATAGCTTCATTCCTTTAAAAAATTAGAGATTTAAGATAAAAAATATTAATGTAATATCTCATAAATTTTTACTAATAAAAAAAGTTAGTATTAAAATTTATACATACAATTTGTTTCGACTTTGAAAAGTGAACCTAAGATATGATACTATTCAAATACTTTTCATAAAAGGAGATTAAAAAAATATTCACTAATATTCTATCTTGCAATCTTGTGCATTTTTTAGTTTTGATTGGGATAATTTTTGGATATCGACCTCCTAATATCATACATTTATGGTATGTTTGTTACCTATTATAAAAAAAGTTATTTTGATGTTTAAAAAATCAGAAACATTTTTTTATGTCTACTCTAATGAAAATTACATTTTTCTTAAATTAATTATAAAAAATAATTTTTATAAAAATTTACTTAAAATAACTTCTCATTTAAAACAGTTTTTAAATTATTTGGCATATCTAAACTATGTTTTTTATGGGGATTTGTACTAAATTGATTGATGATGCAAACTTACCACTATTACAAAAAGAAATTGTTGTTACAAACTTAAAATGTATTTTTTGCCTTTATTTTTTAACATAATGATTTATTTAATTGTATATCTCGTACACCAGCTTATATGAGATCGATGTATACGATTCAATGTTATATGAAAATATTAAAAAAATATATATAAAAAGAAATACAAAGTAAAGATCTAACAGTAGAACTTTGTTAATTGCAAAAAAAAAAACAATTAAATAAGATTTGTGAAAATTATCCGCATAATAGTATACTTCTAGTCTTATTATTTGAAATTAGAAAAAAAGATAATAATTACCGTTGAGGTAAAAAAAACGAAACAAACTGGACTCGTATTCAATCTCAAAGATGGAATTTCACAATTCACACAACCTGCGTTACCTTAAAACTTTAAAAATACCGAAAAAACAAATCCAACAACAATGGATAACTCTGTTTCTTCTCTCTCTTTACGTTTCCCTCCAAACCACAAACCCAAAAACATCTTTCAACTCTTCAACTTCAAACCTTCCCAATCATCACTACCATCCATCACAACAACCCATCAAAATCAAAACAAAAAAAAATCACCCAAATTCACAACCACCACAAACAAAAACAAAAACACTTCAAAAAAACCATTTTCAGAAGAAGATGCATTCCCTTGTTCTTTACCACTCCACAACAAAAACCCACTTTTCATTTACAAAGACATTAAAAACTTCGCTCGCCAAAACAAACTCAAAGAAGCTCTCACCATTTTGGATTACGTTGACCAACAGGGTATTCCAGTCAACGCCACCACTTTCTCTTCCCTCATTGCCGCTTGCATCCGAACTAATTCGCTTTCGATTGGAAGACAAGTTCATACTCATATAAGAATCAATGGCCTCCAAAATAATCTTTTTTTGAAAACTAAACTTGTTCAAATGTACACTTCATGTGGGTCATTTGAAGATGCAGTGAAGCTGTTTGACGAAAGTTTTCAGTCAGAGAGTAGTGTTTATCCTTGGAATGCTTTGCTTAGAGGAAGTGTGGTTTCTGGGGGTAAAAGAAAACAATACATTGATGTTCTTAAGACTTATTCAAAGATGAGGGAATTGGGTGTTGAATTGAATGTTTATAGTTTCTCTAGTGTTATCAAGAGTTTCGCCGCTGCTCCCGCACTTTTTCAAGGATTGAAAACTCATGCCCTTTTGGTCAAGAATGGTTTGCTTGATAGTGACATTCTTAGGACTTGTTTGATTGATATGTATTTTAAGTGTGGTAAGGTTAAGCTTGCACGCTGCGTGTTTGAGGAAATTCCCGAGAGGGAGAGAGATGTTGTTGTTTGGGGAGCTATGCTTGCTGGTTTTTCTCACAATAGGTTGCAGAGGGAAGTGTTGGAGTATGTGAAGTGGATGGTGGAGGAAGGGATATATCCGAATTCGGTTATAGTGACGATTGTTATTCCTGTGATCGGTGAAGTTTGTGCGAGGAGGTTAGGTCAGGAGGTTCATGCTTTTGTAGTGAAAACAAAATCGTACTCGAAGCTAGTGCCGGTTCAATCTGCTTTGATTGATATGTATTGTAAGTGTGGGGATTTGGGTTCGGCGAGGCGAGTTTTTTATAGCTCGTCGGAGAGAAATGTGGTTTGTTGGACAGCTCTTATGTCAGGGTATGCTTCAGTTGGAAGACTAGAGCAGGCACTGAGGTCCATAATTTGGATGCAACAAGAAGGGTTTAGGCCTGATGTGGTGACTGTTGCAACTGTTCTTCCAATTTGTGCTCAGTTGAGGGCTCTTGAACAAGGGAAACAGATTCATGCTTATGCTTTGAAACATTGGTTTCTTCCTAACGTATCTGTAACTTCTTCGTTGATGGTAATGTATTCAAAGTGCGGTGTGGTTGAGTATTCTGCAAGACTGTTTGATGATACGGAACAAAGGAACGTGATTTCATGGACAGCTATGATTGATTCGTATATAGAAAATGGGTATCTGTATGAAGCACTTGGTGTGATGAGGTCGATGCAGTTGTCAAAACATCGACCGGACTCAATTGCCATTGCAAGGATGTTAAGTGTTTGTAGTCAGCTAAAACTTTTAAAGCTTGGGAAAGAGATTCATGGGCAGATCTTGAAAAGGGATTTTGGGTTGATCCATTTTGTTTCATCAGAACTAATCGATATGTATGGAACTTTCGGTGATGTTGATAAGGCAAAGTTGGTGTTTAGTGCAGTACCTGTGAAAGGTTCCATGACATGGACTGCTCTTATAAGAGCCTATGGATACAATGAATTTTATCAAGGTGCAATTGATCTTTTCGATCAGATGAGATCAAATGGTTTTTCTCCAAACCACTTCACATTTGAAGCCATTCTATCTATATGTGATAGAGCTGGATTTGTCAATGATGCTAGTAAAATCTTCAATTTAATGCCTAAATATAAAATTGAAGCATCTAAGGAACACTTTGCTATAATGGTTCGACTTCTTACCCGATTTGGTCAACTAGAGAAAGCTCAGAGATTTGTACAGATGAGTTCTTTCTTATAGTAAAGACAACACCACATTTTCCATTTGATTGGTTTATACATTGTCAAACATTCCTGAAAACAGACATGTAACGTTTGGTTTACAAAATGTGAGTAGTAATTTATAATCCCATTGTCTGATAGATGCAACTCATCTACTGACAAAAACCTTGATTTAATCTCTTGCTGATCATTTACCTTCCCACATGTTAGTACTGTATTTGAAACTAGTAGTATATAACTCTCTAAGTTACTATCAACAGCATTAACTTTAATAATGCATTCTTTCATGATGACTTAAATGAAGAGGTTTACATGGTTCTTCCTTGAGATTGCACAATTCATTTCATTGTATGGTCTAAAACACACCCACAAAACAATAGCATTCTAAATTATTTTTATACTGCTATCAAATGACTACTTCACAACCTTATTATGTATTTGATTAATTGAATTCTACAATTTAATTATTGGATAATAAAATTATTCTTTAGTAAATATTAGAATACTGTTTTTGTGCCACCTTGTAAATTTAATACCATTCCGCTAATAGAATAGTCAAATTAATAGACTATTAATCGTCTAGCAACACTCTTTTATGTTTTTTAGATAATACGAAGGTTTAATTACAGTTTTAATCATTTTATGTTTACTAATATAACTGTTAATTCACGAAATCAGTCTATCTGTTTTAAAATCTGACAGTTTTAATCATTTATCATGATTTTTTAACTAAAAAATAGTGATGTAATATGCTTTAAATAATGTAACATTATTATTATTATTATTATTATTATTATTAATTATTATTATTACTTTATTAGATAGTTAAATTATTATTAGACAGTTTTTGTTAATGATAACTGCTATCTGCAGTTAGAATAGGAATAAGTTAATTAGGAGAATAAGACATGTTGATAATAAATAAAAGGGTGATTAAGAGAAAGGGTATGTTGGCATTTGTATTGGTTTGGGGGCCTAATAGGCATTGGGAGAGTATCTCTCGAATCTATTCTGAAAAAATTGATTTTGTACCTCCATAATTGAACTTATACCCCTCATTTAAAATTTTTTATCTCTTAACTTATTAAAATACTCTCAAGTGTATAGTAAAAGTAATTTTCTGAAAAAGTTTTTCTTTTTCTTTGAAATTCTCTTACGGAAATTTCAGAATTGAAATTTCTCGTAGTTATTTTTCAATACCGGAAATTTCATTTTTTCAGGAGTTAGTCTCATTCGAAAATTTGAAAATCCAGTAAATATTCTCAATCGAAAATTTTATTTTTAAAATTTCGGATATTGAAAAATAACTACCAGCAAATTTCCAATTGAAAATTTCCTTCGTTCCTGAAATTTCCGCTACAATTTTTTTTTTTTTTTGAAATTTTCAGTAAAATAAATTTAACTACCGAAAATTTTAAAACACAAATTTTCTGTAGAATAAAAGTAACTACTGGAAATTTCAAAATACAAATTTCCAGTAGAATAAAAGTAACTATCAGAAATTTCAAAGTACAAAATTTCCGATAGTATAAATAGTGTACTGAAAATTTTGGTGGGGTAATTCTTGTAGACAATTTATATTACCGAAAATTTCACGCCTTGAAATTTTCGGCACACCAATTATACCACCGGAAATTGTAAAAATACAAGTTCCTTAATATGTGTATCGAATTTTTGAGGGGATAATTTAACTACCAGAAATTTTGGAGAGGGGGTAAGATTTTTGATTAATTTTTTTTACCTTTAATTGAATGAAAATGAAAGGGACAAAATTGAATTTTTTACATTTTGAGGGGTATAAGTCCAATTGTGGAGGTACAAAATCCAATTTTTCCTATTCTACCATCAATAAAAGTTGTTTATTCCCTTAAAATATTTATGTTTAGTATCAATTTTTATCAGATATATGATACGATGATGTAAAATGGTTAACACTCATGAAATCGCAATAAAATCTTCTAAAAACTTAACTTTCAACTTCAGAATTTTTTCATTTTTGTAATTTAATTAATGACGTATGAATAATTAATAAATTTAGATGGTTATATATAATTAAATTGCATGTCATATTATTTTAAATTTGTCAAATTGTCATTTTTTAATTAAAAAATTTAAGGGAGGAGAACAAAACTGTCAACTTTTAATATAGGGAATCAATTTTGTGAATTGGTAAAAATAGATACCAAAATTGTAATTAAACCTTTAAAATATGTTAAATCGTAATTTTCTAGTTCAAAAATCTGAGATGGACAAAAAGATCAACTTTTAAAATTGTGGATCAATTTCGTGAAAAAATAAAGATACTTACAATTAAGTCTAATATAAAATAATGTTTTACTTTCAAGAACTATTAGAAACATTGAGTTGTAGTCATGGATATTTATTTATTTTAGGTTCATACATAGAGAAGAAATAGGTTGCATCAACTAAAGATGAATGATTTGGTTTGTGTCATGTACAATTTGTAGTTGAAAAGTAGAGTAGCAACAAAATGTGTTATTCCATTTGAAGATATTCTTTTTGATGATGAATGAATAGATAACTGAATATGCTAAACTGATGGTACCAATAGCAATGTTGACCAAACCAATGGTGGCAATGTTTGTAGTGGCACCAATGTTGAATTAAGTGGAAGTTCAAAAATTCCAACTTTTTTTTATTTTGATATTGTTGAAGAACATGTTTCATATGAGGAAGAGTTTGACGATGATGGACAAGATTTGTTAGCAGCTTTGGACTTTAGAAGCCATTAGCATATATGTTTTATGAAAAGTTTTAAGTTTTTACTTTAGGAAATCACTTCTGTATGTAGTAGCATCTTTTATACATACTTTGCTACGTAAACTTTCAAGCCTGATAATTTTGATGGAGTCTATTAAAGATATGAAATCAAAGTGTTTAACTGTGATCCTTATTGAAAAATCAAAGTGTTTAACTGTGATCCTTATTGAAAAAAATTATCTGAGTTGGTATTAGGAGTGGCAATTGTATCCATTTATCTACAACCAATCCATCCCTATATAAGAATAATGTTAATGGATTAGATCAAATCTATCCATTTAAAAATATAGATAAGATTACATACTTTTAAATATAATCCAATGGAATACTATTATTTATTTTGAAATATATACTTTTATGAAAATATTTTTTTAACATACATTAAACTGTTTTAAAAAACAGTTTTTTATTTTATTTTATTTATTATTTTTATAAAAAATTAAATTTTATTATTTAAAAATATTTTTTAGTTGTCTTAGAAAAATAGAGTTTAAATTGTAATTTAAATAATTTTTTATTATAAAGCAGAATTTTATTAGAAAACAGATTTTTTTATGAATTTGAAAACATAATTTAAATTCTATTATTTTTATCATCTCTAAAACCAGAATATTATTAATTTAAAAAATAATAATTTAATAATAGGAGGTTGTTGGTTGGAAGAGGTATGTTGTTGACCACGAGTCCCCAATCTAATCTTTGGTGTCATGGTTGTTGTTGAAACTCCTCCATCCGCCACAATCAATCTCCACCCCTATGATTTAATTAATAATAAATTAATTATCTATTTTAAAATAATAATAAACATTTTTTTTAAAATTCTATAAACAAAACAGTTTTTTAATCATAAAATAAATAAATAAATAAAACTTGATAATTGATGAATTGAATGTTATGTTTTATGTTTAGTGTATGGATTGAGTCGAATATTTTTGACTAATTTTTAGTGGATTTTAATGAATTGTTTCAATCCATCCATTATCATCCAAATGTAAATCTATCAATTTCATCCATTTCTCTAAATATTAATTAGTGGATATTTTTCTTGCTAATAGATCTGATATGGCTGATGCATGGATGATCCACCTAGAACAATTAGGCAAGACATTGATGGGAAACCTAAAACCAAAAGAATGAAGAGTGGTTCACACACATAAAACAAAAAACAAGAAAATGAGACTAATGATCTTGGAAAGCAAAAGGCCAAAATGGCTTGAATTTTGTAGTAGGATTTGTGTCATACAATACACAAAAACCTTTTGAATGGATCGTTATCCATCCATATTATGAAATAGATGGATTGCAACCAAATTCCAAACCATTGCAAATGATTTTGTAGAGTGAATGCATCATGGATGGATTGGATGGATAAGAATGCATTTGTTTTATGAAAATTTTTATTTTTATTTATTTTTTAATTTTTATTAATTTTATTTATTAATAAAAAGATAAGAGATTTTTAAAATGTACGATAGTTTACATTTATAAAATAATAAAATGACAAAAGAATTATTTTTATTATTTTCAAAAAGATATTATTTTTAATCACATTTCGTCTTTTCTTCATTACAATAATTTATTTAAAGAATCTCCCAACTTTTTACTAATAAATTAAGATGAATGTATATTTTATTAAATAAAAACAAAATATGTTTTCATAGATTAAATAGACCATATAAATGATTTGGATAGATATCGATGGTTGGACCATAATTTCACTTGTGAAATCCAATGACTTTATTGGTACATGATTTATATGTTCCACTCACCTAGCTAACTTCACTAGGCTGTGAGAACAAATCGGTTGTCTATCAAACTCACACCCCAACTTCACTATGCTACATTTTGTTTTGCTAAAACATATACTACTTATGTTTTTAATTATAAGCATAATTTGAGAACAAACTTTTTGTATATATATAATTTCAAATTACGAAATCCATGTATTATTTTTTTTTCTTTCAAATATACCTTTTATTATTATCAATAATTTTTATCTTGTAAAACGAAAATACATTTATGTGTAAAGAGTATTCCAAAACTATCTATACGTAAAATTGACAAAATAAATTCAATTTTTATTTAATACTATTTTCGTCCTTAAATATGAATTTTTTTGTCCCTTTTTATAAAACTCTTTAAATTTTTAATTGCACTAATTATTTCTTCAATATTATACCTCTAATTAATTTACATTTTTTTCTGCCACCCCCAATACAATGAAAACATTAATTATTTATCTCTCTTGAAAGATAGTAAAATGGTAAAAACAATTCTCCATCCGTTCTAAAATATTGACTCATTTATAAAATGAAATTATCCAAAAATAATTTATCATTTCAATTTTCAATGCACTTATTTTTAGTTGTGTCTTCTAATTAATACTACTTAAATCACAATATCTTTTATTTTATTATATGACATTGATAATGCATTAATATTTAACAAAGACAATTTAATAAAAGTGATATTATCGCTTTCATTTATTTTTTTTAATATATGTAGAACTATTAAATAATTCAATTATTTTATGACTGAAACAGTATCAATTACCAACAAAATTAATATTACTATAATCTTTCATAATTTTAATAATTTAACAAAATCTTATATTTGCGGAAGAATGTCGAATATATGAAAAAGATAAAAAGTTTGAGTAGGCACATCACTGCACCTATTTCAACACTAATTATAATTGGAATTTAATGATACCAATCTTGGTGTGTTGGTTGTTTTGTTGACATGGTTCTTGGTGTGTTGGTTGTTTTGTCATATGGGTTTAAATGGAAATGCCGAAAAATGTAACTCACCAAACTTTAAATCTGAAAACGAAAATGGCATTTTTTTTAAAAAGAAATCGTTGAAAATTACTATCGGCGAAGTAGTACCCTCTAGGATTCTCTCATTTATAATTGTTATTGGAATATAAAAAATAGATTGTTTTTTTATTTTATTTTTTCA
>JBBPBP010009779.1:74176352-74187239 GCA_037974735.1 Cicer chorassanicum
ATGTTTCACAATTCTCACCCACAACAAAAGAAAATAATCAAATAAATTAATTTGTAGGTGTCTTAAGTATGTCTCTTCCAATAAAATAATTTGAATTTGAGAAATAATTTTTTTTAATAAGCAATTTGAGAAATGAAAATGTCTTTCATTTCAAGATGGGAGCTAAATATAATTTTTTGTTAATCTTTGCAGATGTTCAGATGAAAAGAACCCAAGAGTGAAACCATACATATTTTCAAATCAAAAGCTTAAAGACTTGGGATTAGAATTCACTAATGTGAAGCAATGTCTATATGACACAGTTAAGAGTCTACAAAAGAAAGGCCACCTTCCTATTCTCCCAATGCAAGAAGACTCTGTTTAATTTTTAAAAATATGATATAATATATATCCTTGTAGGGTTTTTTTTTTTAATTAGAATTTGAAGGGAGTTTAACATGAAGCTCATAAATTACAGTTTTTTTTTTCCTTTTATCATCTATATATATATATATTTCAATTTGAGTGTCCTTATATTATTTTTATGTAAAGTGTAATTTTATATTGTCGTCCAATTGTCATATTATTTAACTATTAAATGTCATAGCAAGTTATGATATGATGCAATGTAAAATTAGATGTTATTTTACATTGTCAATTGTCAGTATATTATCTTTATTCTCTTTTATGTATCTATTTGTACTATATTATAAAATAAAGAATTATAATTAAACCCGCAAGATGAGTACTACATGCCTTTAAAAAAAGTTACTATTTTGTGAAACTGCCTTACACTTGTAACATTAAAATTTAATATATAAACTATTACATTTTTGGTCTTTTTCCATTTTCATTCGTTCTATAAAAAATGTCTTTTACCGATTACTTCTCAAACTTGTTACGCTAAATTTGCAATATATATAGGATTTATAAAGTGAGAGAGGTTTCTAAATTTAAGGGTGAGAGATGACTAAATTTTGATCATACAATCATACATAGATATATAGAGAAAAATTAACAAATAGAAAAATTTAAATAACAATCTTAATATAAGATTATGACGAGAAAAAAACTCTAAAGTCAGAAAAAATCACAACTATTGTCTATTGACAGTAAGAGAATAACACTATAAAAATTGTTACACCACATAGACTTCTTTTATACTTCTTATAACCCCAGCACACCTACGCTTTTCAAAATAAATATTTGAATTATATCTCACAACACTCTAATACAAGAGTATAAAAGAAAACAAAAAAATCATATACAAGTTTAAAGTGTTTATGATAGGTGCAATTTGTATTGAAGAGCTAGAGTCATATATATAGTCTTGAACTCCCACTTTCTTTACAACTCCAAATAATGTGAGTTTATTTCAACATACATAATATTTCAAACAACTCTAACAACTCCACCTTGATTGAAAATTATATATATTTTTAACTTACATTGTCTATACCAATAATCATAGTTCAAAAGAACTATCATACACCACCATAAAAAAAGTATACTTTACTTGAAGCGAAATCACTTCAAGAATTTCTTCAAGATGCCGAAAATCAATGCTGAAAAATATGGTGCAACTTCCATGTTAGATTTCTTAGGAAGTTCTTTAGCAACTCACATAAATTCATAGCATACCTTGCATCAATGTCAACCAATGCCTATGTGCTAACTTACTAGTAATAATTCATCCTTTTCCATGGCAGCGCAGAAATGCCATGAGGATACCCATCTCATTTTTAAACAAGATCATCATCTCCCATCATGAGGGAAACATTGCTAGCATTCGACTTAGAGCCGTTCTCTGACATTTTTCCACCAAAACAATTCTTCTTCACATGTCCATCATTTTAGAATCGTCCATGGTTTTTCTTCACATAAGGCATACTCTTAACAACCAACACTGAGTTTGAAGTGTTATCTCGACTTTTCAATCTTTTTTCTTGCAACTTCTTCAAAGCTCAAAGTTTTCTTCCCATATATCAAAAGTGGTTTGATATGCCCAAAAGAAGATGGAAGAGACCATATGAGTCTTAACGCCTTATTTCCATCTTCAATATTCACTCCAATGGCTTATAATTTTGAGACGATACCATTGAGAGCACTTAAAAGATCAGATACTTTCATATTTTTATCCATGCATAAATTATGAAACTGCTCCTTCAACAACAACAACTGATTTGATATGTCTTTTGCTTGATATAGCATTTCAAGTTTCTCCCAAAGCTCGTTAGTTGTTGACTTATCTTGCACATTTGCAAGAATGTTCTTTGCCAAACACAAATGAATTGCACTTGCAGCTCTCAAATCTAATTCCTCCTATTTTCCGTGTACATCATGGAAATATTTCCTTTCAGCGTCTTGTGTAATCCTGACCGTATCAAAACATCTTGAACTTGTATTTTACACATGCCAAAATTAATTTTCCTATCAAATTCCTCTCTTTCAAACTTCACAACACTTGAGAAATTTGACATTGCAGCGGTATAAAAAATTGTAAATCGTGCCACAAGTAGGCTCTCAAGAAAGAGAGGTGAGTAACAAATGACTACTTAATAATCAAATATTTTCTTAGTCATAACCTTGCCTAAACAACACTTCTACAATATCAATTTTTTTTTTCTGATACGGAAAATCAAACAATGATGCATCCACAGAGCATACTAAGAATTTAATACTCTATCGAACCAAAAGCTACTGATATCAGATGTTGGGAAAATAAGCAAATTGATAAATTTAAATAACAATCAAAACACGAGAATATAATGTGGAAACTCAAAAATCGAAGAAAAAACCACAACCGTGGTCTAATGACAACCTGAAAATAACACCATTTGAAAATTATTACAACATATAAACTTCTCTATACTCCTTATTTCTCTTAGTACACCCATACTCTCCAAAACAAATATTTGAATTACATCTCACAACACTTCAACACTTTTCCAAGGCATATACATAGTTTGACTAATTACCTTTGCTTGTGCCGAAGGAATTGGTGTGTCTACAGCATCATTCTCATTGTTGAATTAATCCAACCAATGAAATATTAAATACTACAAAATAAAAAATATATAGTAAAAACTGTAGTGTATAGATAGCTCAGCTGATTTGAATTAAATGTTAAAAAAATAGAGTTTTCGAATTCAAACTCAAGTGAATAAAAAAATATTAATATAACATCTAATTACTTTCATTTTTAGTATGCCCTTGTAATCGAATGTTCGCTAGCTACGGGGATCTTGGGTGTTTTGCAAAAACATTCATTCTACCACAAAACTTGTCGTTTCTTCTTCTTCATTCATTATCCATATTTTGAAGGATAAATACGCAATTTCACATTGCATATTTCTTTGAATTTTTTGAAAAAATTCAAAGTTTATATAAAAAAATTGAATAAGTTTCACAAAAAAATTCATTGTGAAATTTCATATTTTGAATTTTTTGTTGAATTGTACAGATTTGTTAAAATTTCATTTTGAAAATTTCACATTACCTCTCATTATTGTTGCTAATGTTACTATGTTTCATCCTATTCCTTTGATGGGTCAATGATTTTGTAAATAGATAGCAAGTTATATTGTTTTTTAAACCCATAATGTTAAAAATATATTTGACGTTCAAACTTAGTTGATAATCTCAGTACATGTTTAGTTTTTTTGGCTTTACTTCTTTTTTAGGACACAATGTTTTTATTTCTTTTTAAAATCACAATGAAAGAAGCAACCGAATGTGTAAACTTTGGTGTATAATATAATGTTAATTGGAGTAAATGTGTTTGTTAGTATTAATTACTAGCGGTGAATTATTATGGTGCTGCTATGCTTTAAGAATTCTATTGAAAAGATGATGTGCTCTTTGGTGATAGTAGTTTTCTTGTAAGGAATATTAGTTTTGTTGTATCAAGAATAAGATCTGCAACAAGGATTAACCAATAAAACAGAATACTAATTACTGCAGAATCAGAACTAGAACGAAGAATGTTCTTCGTTTGAACTGAAACGAAGAATGTTTTTCACCAGGCTGCAGAACTAGAACTGGAACGGATAACGTTCTTCGTTTGTATTGAAACGAAGAATGTTCTTCACCAGGCTGCAGAACCAAAACCGAAATGAAGAATGTTCTTCGTTTGTGCTATAATGCAGCTTTGAAATTAGTTTTAAAAAAACAATGTAAAACGAAATTCAAGAAAGATAAGGCAAGAATAACACCAGGATATACGTGTTCAACCTCAATTATTTGAGAACTACGTCAGGGGCAAGAAAGCTAGACAATTCACTATAAATATTGAATTTAAAAGATTAAGGTTTCTTCAATTGTAATGCGACTAGTATCTATCACTGTTGAGAATACAACAATACAAGCTTCTACTTACAATCTCCTTTCATCTATCTCCCTTAGTCTCTTTGTTTCTGATTTCTATGATTCCTTTTGATAATTGCATAGATCTTTTTTTCATACACTTGTGCAACTAATGCATTTACAGTTATATATAGTATCCAAAAGAAAATTAACTTAACTAACTATAACTACTTTGTCATAACTAAATTGGCTAAATTCAGTTATAACAAACATTAAAGTATAACCAACTCTAGTTATATGATTTGAGGCATATCTTCACAATTCTCCACCTTGACTCAATATCAGAATAATCCATTCATTGCCTTTGCTCCCATGCCACAGCTTTATTCTTTACTGAAACCAACTATGTCCAAGCAATGCTTGAACTTAGTTTGTGAAAGTGATTTTGTGAAAGCATCAACAGGATTCTCCTCAGTTGCCATCTTTTCCACTAAAACCTATTTTGACTCAATCACATCCCTTATGAAGTGAAGCTTGATATCAATGTGTTTAGACTTATCGTGATACACTTGATGCTTGGATAAGTTAATGGCACTTTGACTTTCACAAAAGATTGAAACCCAGTTCTGATTTATTCCTAGTTCACCAATCAGTCGTTTCATCCATATAGCTTCTTTAACACCTTCAGTAAAAGCAATGAATTCAACTTGAGTCGTAGAAAGAGCTACCATTGACTGTGTAATTGCTCTCCAACTCACAACAGTCCCATACAATGTGAAAACGTAACCAGAAAATGAATTTCTAGTATCAATGTTTCCAGCATAATCTGAGTCCACATATCCCTTAATTGGTACCTTGTCATGATGAGCCTTTTTGAACTGCAAGCTTGCTTTCAAAGAGCCATTTAAGTACCTCATAATCCACTTGAGTGCTAACCAACGCAATGCCCCTGGATCAGTCATAAATCTGTTGACATTATTCACAACATAAGCCAAATTCGGTCTGCTACAAATCATACCATACATTATGCTGCCAACTCCACTACCATAAGGAATGATACTCATTCTTTCTCTTTCCTCATTAGTCTTAGGTGAGTCTTGCATGGACAATTTGAAATTTTGTCCCAAATGAGTAGTAACATGGCTTGACTCATGCATTCTATATTTAGTGACAACTTTCTTCAAGTAGGCAGCTTGTGAAAGAAATAATTTCCCCTTCATTTTGTTTCTTTTTATCTCCATACCTAAGATTCTCTTGGCTTCCCCAAGCTCCTTCATCTCAAATTCATTATTAAGGTCAATTTTGAGCCTTTAAATTTGGTCCTTATTTGAGCTTGCAAGAAGAATGTCATCTACATAGAGTAATAGGTAAGTGGGAACTTGTTCTTGACCTTCCGCTTGTAGAATGTAAACACAACTGTCAAAATTACATCTTTGGAAACCACTCCTTATCATGAAATCATCAAAATTCCTGTACCGTCCAGGACTCTGCTTCAGGCCATACAACGATTTTTTTAGAAGACAAACCTTGTTGCTACCTTTAGCAAATCCTTCAAATTGTTGCATATAAATGATTTCTTCAAGGTCACCATGTAGAAATGTTGTTTTGACATCCAGCTGCTCTAGTTCCATGTCATTTTGAGTTAGAATTGAAAGCAGAATTCTGATAAAACAATGTTTCACAACAGGTGCAAAGATTTCATTGTAATTTATACCTGCAAGCTGAGAAAATCCTTTCGCAACTAACCTTGCTTTGAACCTTATCTTCTCTTGTCCTTGAATGGCTTCCTTTCTCTTGAACATCCATTTTGATCCAATTACCTTTTGACTCTTAGGAAGGTCAACCAAAGTTCAGATGTCGTTCTTTTCTAGTGACTGCATCTCTTTATTCATAGTTATCATCCAAGCTTCTTTGTCTTTACTGTTAATGGCTTCCTTTTAATTGCTTGGTTCAACTATTTGAAGATCTTCAGCAACACTTAAAGCATAACAAATTAAGTCTACTTGACCATACCTGATTAGAGGCTTCATAACCCTTCTTTTTCTATCCTTTACCAAGTTGTAATTGACCAAATCTGGTTTTGTTATAGCCTTATCATCAAGTGATGTGTCAGTTATGTCTTCATGATTAATCTCTTGATCTTCATGTGACTCCACCATGTTTTCATGATTAATCTCTTGATCTTCAGGTGACTCCACCTTAATCTGAACACTCTCAGTATTGTTGTTTGAAGTGTTGTCTTGCTGATGTTCCTTTTCAATCATGGCCATTCTTGTTTCATTAAACACTACATCTCTTAATATGATACACTTAGGCATACCTTGGTCAATTCTCCGTAACTTGTAATCTTTTATTCCTTTAGGATATCCAATGAAAACACATCTGATGGTTCTAGGATCCAATTTATCTTGCCTTGTATGAACAAATGCTAAGGAGCCAAATACTTTCAAATTAGAGTAGTCAACTGGCTTGCAACTCCACATCTCAATTGGAGTCTTAAATCCAATAGCGATGAAGGACATTTATTAATCAGGTACACTGCTGTTACTATAGCCTCACCCCAGAATGTCTTAGGAAGACCTGCACTCAAAATTATACATCTGACCCTTTCCAAGATTGTTCTGTTCATCCTTTCAGCAATGCCATTTTGCTGAGGAGTACCTGCAACTGTTCTATGTCTTTGAATACCTAAGTCCCTGCAATACTTATTAAACTGCTCTGAAAGATACTACATGCCATTGTTAGTTCTTAAACATTTCAGATTAGATTCCTTTTGAGTTCCAATCTGCATATGCCATTCTTTAAATTTCATAAAAGTGTCACTTTTGTTTTTAATGACATAGATCTATACTTTCCTAGAATAATCATCAATGATGGTTAAGAAGTAAGAATAACCAACATGAGTTTTTGTCCTTGAAGAACCCCACAAATCAGAATGAGCATATTCAAAAGGTCTAGAGGTATTGTGTTGACCAACACAAAAAATGATCCTCTTAGACTTTCCTAGAATACAATGATCACAAAATTCCAACTTATCAATTTTGTCACCATTAAGCAAATTCTATTTTGATAACTCCCTTAAGCCTTTTTCACTTACATGACCTAACCTCATATGTCATATTCTAGTAGATGAATGCAAACTAGAACTAGCAACAAAAGCTTGTGCAATTATGGTAGAACCACCTAAAATGTACAATCCATTTTTTTTTATGCCTTTAACAATGATTTCATCTTTATTAATAATAGTCATGATACCTTTTTTAATGTTTGTGGAATATCCTAATATATCAAACATGCCAACAGAAATTAAATTTCTTTTTATTTCAGGTATGTACCTTACATCCTTTAGCAGGACCTCTTTGCCATTGAACATTCTAAATCTGATTGTTCCCTTGCCTTATACCTTGCATGGTTTGTTGTTGCCAAACAAAACGACTCCACCATCACGAAGATCTATTGATTCAAAATTTTCTTTTCTTGGACACATGTGAAAAGTATATCCTGAGTCTAATACCCAGTTCTTTTCACCTTCAGAACTTGAAATCATTAAGGGCTATGTAGATTCATAACCAGCATCAACCAGTGCAACATTTCCAGAATCTTAAGAGTTTCTTGATTCCTTTCTTTCAGGGAAATATTTCTTGAAATGTCCATCCTTGTGACAATGGAAGCATTTATACTTCCCTTCAGATTTAGTTCTTAAATTGGACCTATGCTTATTTCCATTTGATCCTTTCTTGGCACTTCTTCCTCTGGTAACATTTAGACTTTTAGCATGATTTTCATTCTTGATCTCGTATCTTTTATGGCTTTCCTTTGTCCGGATAGAGGTATGCACTTCTTCAAGAGTAATTGTTTGTTCTCTCTCCAACATGATAGCATCCTTGAAGTGTTCATATGAACTTGGCAAGGCATTAAGAAGGATCAGAGCTTTGTCTTCATCATCTAACTTGACTTCTATATTTTCTAAATCATCAAGAATCTTATTAAATCAACAATTTGTTCTATAACAGATTTCACTTCATCCATTTTAAAAGAGAACAATTGATTTTTCAAGAAGAGCCTATTTGAAACTGATTTAGTCATATAGAGAAACTCAAGTTTAAGCCATAAGGCTGCTGCTGTTGGTTCTCTAGCAACTTCCCTCAAAGATTTATCTCCAAGACACAAGATGATATTATTCTTTGCTTTTTCAATCAGTTCTTCCTTTTCATGAGTAGTCATTGTTGCAGGAAGAGCTTATTCACCCTTCAATGCATTCACCAAACCTTGTTGTACTAGAACAGTGTGCATCTTTATCTTCCAAAGTCCAAAATTATTTGTGTAGTACCCCAATTTTGTCCAACTAACTAAAAATAAATCAAAAAGTAATAATATTCATTTTATTATAATATATCAAATTTTATATTTGTCATTATTTTACTTTTCTCTATGAAAAATTTAAGAAAAAATAATAAATATATAAAGATGTATATATTTCTGCCTTCATAATTATTAATACAAAAAAGTAAAAAATATATATAAATTGGAAATAAAAATGATATAACTAAAATAATAATAAGGGATGCTCATTTTGTCTCATCATTTCTTAAAGCCATAATTATAATAACGTTAGAATAATAATACACACTAATACATATTTAATTAATTAATAAAATAAAAAAATTTCTATTGTCCTCTCTGGTTGTTATGATGCAGAGAGAAGAAGACAAAGCTTTCAGTTTAAGCATGAAGACAATATTCTGCAAAATCAGAGACATATAGAGAAACATTAGTTCATCCAAAACCTGCTTTATTTCTCAAACATAAACAAAGAATTAACACACTCAGATAAAAATAATATAAAAAAAAAAAACGTGAATGCATCAGACAGACAGAAGAAATAGAAGGCATCACCGTCATTCCAACTTCCACCACACACCACCGTCTCAATCGTCACCGATGTCTGAAAAGGCATGTACTTTCTCATTATCTTCATGTTTGCTCCGCTATTATTAGATTGGAAGCTAAAATTTGAAACTAGAGTTGATTTAATTGAAAGATGAAATTTTGTTTTGTCTATATGAATGGTGTTTTGGTTGAGATAATTTTATTGTGTTTGTAAAGCTTAAAATTCATTTTGTTTTCTACCATAGGTGTTTTGCTTTGAATGTTTTACTTTGTGCATGCTTTGCTTTTTACCTTCTGCGTTGCTCTACTTTGAAAGACACGTTTGCTTGTGTCAGCCTGTTTGGACGTAGGCTGCGTATAATATGCACCCGGAAAATGAATGGTCCATTTTGGACCAATTTCATTTTAACCGTAGATATATAATTAAATAATTTCAACGGTGTAGATGCATTTATATACTTGACAATGTTATAATACATCATTTACACTCAATATATTCTTCTTCTTCCATACTTACTTTTTTCCCATTATTTTTCTGCATCCTTCCCCTTTAAGCAACCACATCAGTTCCAGATTGTCTACCTTTCATAGATCTAAACAAAGAGAAATACAACACATAACATTTCAATTTCTTCCTCCGACTACCTTGTCATTGACTTCGACTACCACATCCACATTCACAGCGTGGTTACGTCGTTGATACATACTAGTGCTCAAATTATTCTT
Organism: Cicer chorassanicum; assembly: GCA_037974735.1. NCBI lineage: Eukaryota > Viridiplantae > Streptophyta > Magnoliopsida > Fabales > Fabaceae > Cicer > Cicer chorassanicum. The sequence goes on from JBBPBP010009779.1 coordinate 74,186,253, forward strand.
TTGTTGTAGTATCTCATCTCCATTTATGTTTGCATACAAATAGACCTCTTTTTAACAACCAATTTTTTTTTTCCAAAAACAAAAGCAGTTTATACCCAAAAAAAATTAATGGCTTTTTATCAAGCAATTATTACCATATAATTCCTTCGCCGTGATTTTTCAATTAACAACCAATATCCCCAATTGGCAATTAGTCAAGGTCAAACAACATATACATTACAATGGTTTGATTAATTGGTTTTCCTTGAAGTGGTTAAGAGCAACATCACTAACATAATAACATGGTCTAATCTTCTAGTTGTTTCTTCAAAATGCTTGATTTATTTTTTGATATCTTATTTGATGTCTTTGGTTAGCATGAGAAGTTAATATTTTTAGTGGTGGTTAGAGTCAAAACAACAACGGTAATGATAATCGGAGTTGATAATGATGGATGGAAAAGAGAAAGAGAAAGAGAAAGAGAAAGAGAGAGAAATCATATCAAAGTTGAAGGGTTATATTTTGTGTGTATAACATATAATAAGATATAGTGGATGATTAAATCTAACCGTAGATAAAATTAGTCTATCATGGACCAATACATTCATTGGTGCAGGCTAAATGGACCCTTCGACGTAATGTGCTTTGCTTCTGCTTCTTATGTTAGCTAGTAATTATGGTATGCTAATAACTATGCTGCTATTCCCATCACTTTATTCCATTTAATTAACAAAAATCCTATTATATTTATTCCATAATAATAAACATCATTTATTTCATTTATAGTGGCATTAATCTATTTTTCTTTTTAGTTTTGGGTTGTGTTATTTAATAATAAAATAAGTTTTGTTTCCATATCACTTGTTTAATTAAAAAGTGTTTTGGAAGAGCTCACATTTGTATATAGTTTTTTTTTTCTCTTTCTATTATTAAGATGTGTTTTTATTTATTCAATAGATCACATTACAAGTCCATATATCTTTTTTACCGTTTATTTTGTTTTTTTGT
>JBBPBP010009779.1:74187249-74203838 GCA_037974735.1 Cicer chorassanicum
AGAATTATTTAAACTTATTTAATATTTAACATCAATTTTTAATTACAAAAAAGCAAAAATAAAATTATAATCGAACATTGTAGGGTTAATTAGATGTGACATCTTTTTAATCTTTTAGAACTCAAGTTGTGACAACTTGATAGTTCTAATACTGGTTTTTAAATTAACACATGATAAACTTTTAAAATTTGATTAATTTAGATGTGACATCTTTTTAATCTTTAAATTTCTGAGAAACAAGTTGTACAACTTGATAGTCTTGAAACTCGTACTTCAAAATAATTATTCAATTCAAACAAACTCATTTTTTGGTCAAAATAACTTTTTATCAGTAACAAAATAAATTTTCTTTAAAAACAATCAATACATCCGCATTTTCTACCCAAGAACTACGTAACTTTGATTTCTCCATCGCACTGGGAGATACGTAGGAGCAAGATAACATTTTTGTCAAGCACATAAATAAAAATTTCTTTTTTTTTTGCCCTTTATTTCTTAAGCACACATTTATTCCAAAATCATATTAAAAATAATAATAATAATTGTTATTCATATTTAATAATAAGGAGAAATAAATATACTTAAGTTAATATTAATCTTGCACAATTAATTATAGGTAACCGTATTTTAACGGATGTCGTAGGGTACTAATACCTTCTCTACGTATAATCGACTCCCGAACTCAAAATTTAATTTCAAAGACCATTTTTTTTCTATTTTTAAGGATTTCGCAATATTTTCCCTATTTTAAAATAAATTTTGCTGACGACTCTTGAAATTTTAGGCCGCGACAATTTGATCCATTGAACTTTTCAATATCAAACTTTGTGGTTCCACCTATTGTTTCCCTTGCCTCCCGCAGACGAGGCCAATTGTTGTATCAATAATAGGATCTGCAACAAGGATTAATCAACAAAACAGAATACTAACAACTATAGAACCAGAACTGGAACGAAGAATGTTATTCGTTTGAACTGAAACGAAGAATGTTCTTCACCAGGCTGCAGAACCAGAACTGGAACGGAGAATGTTCTTCGTTTGAACTGAAACGAAGAATGTTCTTCACCAGGCTGTAGAACCAGAACTGAAACGAAAAGAAAACCTTGAGTCTGATATATTGATTTTAATGAGAATGTTTAGTTATTTATTTGGATTTGATTAAGAAAGTTTAATATCACCAAGCTGTCACAACTCAAACGTCTTAAACTATCACTGACAAGATGTCGTATTTCAATCGGTCTTATTTTATTAAAGGATAATTATTAATTAGAGCTTAAGATCGTTAAGTTGTCGCAACTCAGACGTCTTAGCCACATTGATTTTGAATAACATTGATGTTCATTTTATTAAAGACGATAATGATAAATCGGAGAATGAATTTTGAATGTCTATGATTTTAAAAAGTGGTTGATGTTAATTGTACTTAGTCCATAATTTAAATAAAAGAATAAGATGGCAATTATTATAACACTGAAAGAATTTAATAAAACTGAAAAAACTTTAATAAGACCTTTAACAAAAACTAAAATGTTTATTTATGGTAAACAAAATTCAAATTAAAGGTGTAACACTAAACAAAACTATAAAATCATTACAAAAATGAGTTTAGAAATAGTTACCATACAAGTTGAATATTTGTTATACTCCTTGATTTGCTTTGTTTGTATTTTTGTTTTTTGTTTTGAGTTGTTGTATTCTTCCTTAACTCATTTCGTGCTTCATTTATGTTACTAACAAAAACTCTTACTAATTTAAGAAAAATCAAAACTGAAAACTCTCTAACTCCCTCCTCTAAGGATGAATTTGTTCTCGATTTATAGAGAAAAATGATTAATCTTTGTATCTACGAGATAGAGTTGAGTTCTGGATTATTACTTGTTTTTGTAGAAAAATTGGACCGTTAATCTAAATCTAAAAAAAAAAGACACACTTTTTAATTGCTTGTATACTTGGTAAAAGTTGCTCACAATGGAAAAATTACAGCTTTTTTAGAAGAAAAAAAAAACAAAAAAAAAGGCTAAAAAGGGTTAAAAGGATGGTGTGTGCAGCTGTAAAAGTGAAAATAAAAGAGGCTGAAAAGATGGAATGAAGTGCTAATGATGCCCAAAAACAAAAAAACAATGATAAAATAAAATAAAAATAAAACAACAAGAACTAAGGGAGAAACAGAACTAGAACTAGAGGATACGACTAGAGGCAGAAACAGAACCAGAGGAAGAAACGAAATCAGAGGCAGAAACGGACCTAGAGAATAACATTAGAGGTAGAAACGGAACCAGAGACAGACCAGAGGATAATACTAGAGGCAGAACTGGAGACAGAACTAGAGGATACCACTAGAGATAGAAATAGAACCAGAGGCAGAACCAGAGGATACCATCAGAGGTAGAAACAAAATCAAAGGCAGAACCAGATGATACCACTAGAGGCAGAACCAGAGGACAAAGGCCGAATCAAAGGATAATATCAGAGACAGAATCAGAGGTATCACTATAGGCAGAAACGGAACCGGAGGCAGAACTAGAGGATACCACCAGAGGCAGAACTAGAGGATACCACTAGAGGCAGAAACGGAACCAGAGGCAGAACTAGAGGATACCACCAGAAATTTTTTATGATTAGCTAGACAAAATTGGGGTACTACATATATCATAAATAAAATTCTCCAAATAATTCTATACATTAATAACCTTTAACTTAAGAATATGAGACTTAAAACTTTTACTATTACCGAGGATATAAGATAAAATATTCATAAACTTTCATAAATATTAAAGAATAGAAGTAAAATTAATATGTAAAAATAAAAATAAAAAATTATCAAATAAATATTCCCAATATATCATTTATAATTATTTAAAGTTAATTGTTTATTAGATAATAATATTGTTTGTGTTAATAACACTCAGACTATTATTTCTAATTTACTCATAATTTATGTTATCTTAAAATAGGTAATCACAAATATAAATTTTATCTTTTAACTTAATTTGCACACTAACAAATATAGTTTGAAGATAATTGTCTTATTGTTTTTGTTATCATCAAAACATCAATAAAATGATTGTAATAAAACCAACTTTACACTTACAAAGAGAGCTTTTTGAAGTTTTGACATTTGTTTACATCCTTTGAACTCATGTAAGTATAGCGATTCCTTAGGTGCTTAATGTAAAATTTGATTAGATAAAACAACATCTAAATTAACCCCAATTTATATGATTATGAAACCTTGAGTTGTGACATAATGGATTTAATATATTTGTGTAATGACATAACTGAATTCAAATTTACATCTCATTAAGCATATAAATGACTTTCAACTATCATTTTTTTTTATGATACTTTCACCTCGGAGTTGATTATGAGTTCGTGCAACAAGACCAACAATAAATGGACCAAATTCTTTTCACTTTTTAGAGTATTAAGATCAAAAAATACTTGCATCAAAATCTTCAAAATCGTTTGAGTTTTTTATTCTTTTTTATATTATTGATGTTATTTATAATTTAAATAAGTAGTTTGAGTTTTTGGCTGTTTTTGATGTTATTTACAATTTAAATAAAGTAGTTTGAATTTTTGACTCTTTTTTATGTTATTTACAAATTTTTAAAAAATGATGACTCTTTTTGAATTTTTAGTTCTTTTTATTATGAGTCCAATTTTTAACATTATATCAGAGTTTCCAAAATATTTAAAACGATCTTATTTCATTAGAGTTTAAACTCTAATCCTTTTATTCATTAAACCTTTATTGCAAATCAGTTGATTTTATATCCAATCCACCCTAAAATAATTGGTGTTTACTATTATTTGTTGATAATCCTTCACTCATGAATTAATTATGTATCTATATTTTAAATTTTATTAGGCGGGCTGAAGATGTATTAATGACATAGTTTTGGGCTGTGGCTAATATAGGCAAATTGACATGTTGGTATGAGTACTATTGTTGTTGAGATCCACCACTACATGAATATATTAGGGATTATAATTTGGAGACATATTAATCAAAACTGAGTATGATCCGAGTCAGCTGATGGTATGTTCTTAGTTATATAGGTCCCACAACCTTTGTTTTTGTTTTTTTCTTTCTTGAACAACCAAAATATCATAAAATGATGATGAACAATGATGAGGACAAACAAAATTCAACTCTTACTAGCTGTCTCACAATTTACTCGTTTGTTTGTGATTTTTGAGCATATGTCCTTTTTTTTCACCCAATTTCAACTTGTAGTATCGTAAATGGGTGATGTACCAAAAGTCCTATTTCACCCGTTTACCCAAATCATACTATTTGCCGATATAATACACCCAAAAAATCTCAATAAAAATCTCCATCAACACCAAACGTATAGTGACAGAAAGTCATAAATTATATATATATATATATATATATATATATATATATATATATATATATATATATATATATATATATATATATATATATATATATATATATATATATATAACTTGTCTCTTTTGTAGTCCTATTGGTAATTTGGCTTCTTTATCTTCCAATAAATATCAAGGGATCCTTAATTGGCCATTATCTATCTTAGTATGGTTTTGTTTTCTTTTTCGCCAATAATATAAAATTTGGTCTTGTTAAGAAGTGTCTCCACACTTGTTAAAGAATCACTAAATAAAATTTGTGGATTGAAATGAACAAAATTTTAAATTTTTTAAGAAATCGGATATACAATTTCTAACCACTTTCAATGTAATATTACTTTATGAGCTCAATGAACATACACTGAAGCATGAAGTAAATTGCAGATTTCTTTTTCTTCAAATTCTCATTTTTTTTAAGAATATTTAAAAGATGGATTAAAACTCCTAAAAGTAAATTTCTTTTATTTTTAAAAAGTTGATAGTTTTTTTTTTAAAAAAATCGTTAGATTATGGATACTTAACATGAAAGATAATATGATTGTTTGGGAACGTTTAATTATTATAAATTTGAAAGATAAATTCTATGTAAAAATAAAGAGAATGTGCAATTTTCGTCTTTGAAATTCTAAAATTATAAATTTAGTTATTAGATAATATAACGTGAAACGTTAATAAAGACAGAATCCCCATCATCACTTCCTTTTCTTTTTCTTATTTTTACCCTAAATGATTGTTGTTCTAAAGAGCTTCTAAAGTACCACTTAACTTGTTTTTGTTGGTGCATAGGATACAACTTAAATTTAGATATCCCTTATATTTTTGCAATAGCAAATCTTAATAGGATAACTCATATTATAAATACAATAAATCAAATTTAAACATATTTTAGAATATTTACTTGAAATTTGAATCATTCAATCAAAATACAACTCTATCGATTATTGATTGCATTTGTGGAAACAATCAATTTTCAAACTATACTAGTAGCTATAGATATATCATCATTACTATTGTCACCTTGCCAACTCCAAACAATATCTTTGAGTGAAGGTCTTACTTGTTCCTCACACCACTTAACATATTCCATTGTGTCTCCGCCACATTTAAAAAACTCAACCACCGCTACCTCCGGCGCCACCTCAAACACCTCCACCATCATCGCCACTTTCCCCTTTCTCCCCTCTGTTGCTCCCTCCATTCTCACTGCAAACTCCTTCTTATCCGTTATCTTAAAATTCAACTTCTTCGCCATCACCTCGAGCTTCATCAACACCGATGAAGCCGAAAATTTTGATATGAATGTTGATGGCAACCTCTTCCTGGTCTCAAACAAACTCCTAAGATCAAAACCATGTGACAACGATGAAATTATCTCAAAAGCATTATAAAAAGGACGAGATGGTTTTGCCATTACCAATTCCGGAACATCCAAATCCTCCTTAAAATCAACATTTGTGTCCAAAACATCCAAATCCTCCTTGAAATCAACATTTGTGTCGTTGCCTTCGATGCTCGATTCGTTCGTTGAAAATGCAATGGGTCTAACAAACCCAATTTGGAACCAAGGATCATTCATAATATCAAAAGTTGAATACCTTTTTTTAGGATCAACAATAAGAAGATTTGAAATCAATGTTTTAGCTTGTGGAGAAATCCATTGAGGAAATTGATATTCACCTCTAAAAGCCTTTCTATAAATCCTCATAACATTCTCACCTTGAAAAGGAAGATATCCACAAAGCAAAGCATAGAGAATAACTCCACAAGACCATAAATCAGCCTTAGAACCATCATACCCTTTTTTCTTCAATACCTCCGGTGCCACATAAGCAGGGGTCCCACACGGAGTTAAAAGCATTCCATCCTCTTGGCGTTGTTCTGGCAACGCCGAGAGTCCAAAATCAGAGACTTTTAAGTCTTCATTTTCATCCAAGAGTAGATTCTCTGGTTTTAAATCGCGGTGTGTGACACCGCGACTATGACAAAAATCAACGGCGCTGATGAGTTGTTGAAAGTACTTTCTAGCAACATCTTCTTTCAATTTTCCTTTTTCTACTTTTGTGAAGAGTTCACCTCCTTTTACATATTCCATTACAAGAAAGATTTTTCTTTTTGTTGCCATAACTTCTTTGAGTTCAACAACATGAGGGTGATGAACTAGACGCATAACCGAAACTTCACGCTTGATTTGCTTCACTAGCCTCTCTTTTTTAAGCTTCTCTTTTTTTATCACCTTGATTGCTACACTCTCATTTGTTGAAAGGTTTCTACAATGGTAAACCTTTGCAAAGTTTCCTTGACCCAATACTTTACCCATTTCGTATTTGTTGAAGATTATGTTTCTTGGGTTTTTGAAACTTTGTTCTTTTTGTTCATCCATATTGTGAAAATTAAGGAAAGGGGAAAATGGTGAAGATATTGAATTATGTGTGTTGAATTATGTTGTTTTGGAGAAAATGAGAAAGTTTGTGGATTTTGAGGAATATGGTGTCGGATGGACACACAACATTCCTAAGGAAGCAATTGGAGGGACTAAAAAATTTCATGATTGCATATATAATATGATAATATGTGATTAATTGGAAGATATATTTTGAAAGAAAAAAATGAAAAATTGGAATTTGATGGGAAAGGAAATTGATATGGAGAAAATTGGGATGTGTGATATGAATTATAGATGAGGGAGAAGATATTTAACTATAAGGAAGAAGATGTATATGTCATGTAATGTTGAAAAGTGAAGCAAAAGGGTATTGAATGATTGTGTTGGGTCTAGAAAGGTGTGGAAAAGATGGTTTAATAGTTTAATTAAGGGGTACTTTAAAAAAAGGTGTGTAAAGAGATTTTGATTACACCTAATAATCATATCACATATGTGTCTATTTGATTAAAATTGATCTATTCAAGATTAAAGGTTGAAATTTAAATTTAAAAAAAAAATTGTTTTAATTATAAATCGTCTATTTTAATCGAAAAACAATTGATATGTTAAATGGGTAATTTTATAATCTAAATAAATGTGTGAATAGAAAGAGAATGGTGGATGGATTTTGACCAGTAGGAATGAATGGAAGAAAACAATGGATTGGAGAAAATTGATAAAAATCTAGAAACCCAAAAATGGAGAAAAAATTGGATTTAGTTGAGGTGAGGATGTGGACATGAGTAGATGTGACGTGGGGCAAAAGCCAATTGTGGGATGATATGATATGCTACTAGTTTTTGCCGTTCAAGTTTGTTTTCCTTTTCTTTCTTCAAGGAAGATAACTAATCAACAATTATTAAATATATGTCATTGCTTTGCTGTAACTTAAATATTTTTAAATAATTCTTTTATAAATAATGTCTGAATTTGATATAGAGGAGACTTTAAAAGATATTTATAAAAAATATTTATGTTTGTTTACTTTTAATGGCACTAGGGGAGATATAAATAATACTATTATTAAATTTGATTTTTGTACTATATATAAAATTATAATTAAAGGAAATGTGGGTCACTCTTGTTAAATTATAATTAAATTTGATTTTGGTACTATAAATAAAATTGATAAAAAAAATGTTGTAAACTTATCATATATTAACAATTTTATCTGTTATAAGTTTTTTTTTTATCAAGACTGTCGAACTCTAATTTTGTCCGATCAATAAAAAATTTATAAAAAAAAAAAATCATTATAGATATGATTTTACAAGACTTGTCATCCTTTGAATTTTCTTAAAAAAATGTCTAAAAATGTAAATAAAAATAAAAAAATAAATAGAACAATTAGTCAACTACAAGTTTAAAGCCTAAAACTTAAACCACTATCCTTATAACTTAATAAAATATGGACAAGAACAAATGAAAAGGACAACAAAAATTAGACAACAATTCTTTAAGTGACATGCATCAGAACAAACTTCTTAATATTTTTTTGCTTTTACCATTTCAATGTTAATAACAGAAGCATCAATTTGCAGACTGTTTTGCTGCAATGTCAAGCTTTGCAAGTTGACATCGTTTTCATCTAATAATAACTTTAACCTAATTTTTTAGTATAAATAGGAACCAAAATTAGAGCAAAAGGGAGAATTTTTCTAGATAAGAACAAAGTGTTGAGGTAAAAAAAAATTTACGAATGTTTTAATGACAACAAACCTTATGAAATAAATGATTAAGTTTTATAAATGGTGATCTACTAATGATTACACTTGAGTTTTATTTAAGGAACATGAATTACATAAGTGAACAAGCAAGAAGTCATTCACATCATCAAAGTGTATAAGTATATACTCAATAATGAAAAAATCTCAAAAAGAATATATCATATATCAATCATTCAAGAGAATGATTATTACATCATCAAGATAACATTCATACAGCAAACAATGATCGCACCATGTTATAAATCAAAGCAAATCATGTCTTAACTAAATTGGAAAAACGAAGATCATTCGGGATTATTAAAAAACAGCAGTCTAAAAAACGAAAATCATTCTAGTTATTAAAAACAGAATTATGGAAAAAGGAAGATCATTCTAGTTTATTAAAAATAGAAATCTGGAAAAACGAAGATCATTCTGGTTTATTAAAAAATAGAAGTCTGAAAAACAAAGATAATTCTGATTTATTAAAAATAAAATTCTAGAAAAACGAATATCTTTCTGGTTTGTTAAAAATAGAAATCTGGAAAAACAAAGATCATTCTAGTTTATTAAAAAACAGAAGTCTGAAAAACAAAGATAATTCTAATTTATTAAAAATAGAATTCTAGAAAAACGAATATCTTTTTGGTTTGTTAAAAATAGAAATCTGAAAAAACGAAGATAATTGTAGTTTATTAAAAAACAGCAATCTGATTTACAAAATTACGAATAGAGGGACCAAAATTATGAATTAGTTAAAATAGAGCGACCAAAATTGTGAAATCAGAAATAGAGGGACCAAAGTTACGAATTAGTTAAAATAGGGGAATCAAAATTGCAAAAATAGAAATAGAAAGATCAAAATTACAAATTAGTTAAAATAGGGAATTAAAACTAGATTTAAACCTAATTCATTTTCTTATTAATAATATTCTTTAAAAGTTAATACACTTTTTCAAAATAAATATATTGCAAAATATCACAAATGTTTTAATTTCTTTTTGTTTAAAACGAGTTGAACAACCAAAATATTATAAAATGATGATTAACAATGATGAGGACAAACAAAATTCAACTCTTGCTAGCTTTCTCACAATTTACTCGTTTGTTTGTGATTTTTGAGCATATGTCCTTTTTTTCACCCAATTTCAACATGTACCAAAAGTCCTATTTCACCCGTTTACCCAAATCATACTATTTGCCGATATAATACACCCAAAAAATCTCAATAAAAATCTCCATCAACACCAAACGTATAGTGACAGAAAGTAATAAATTATTAATATATATATATATATATATAACTTGTCTCTTTTGTAGTCCTATTGGTAATTTGGCTTCTTTATCTTCCAATAATAATATCAAGGGATCCTTAATTAGCCATTATCTTAGAATGGTTTTGTTTTCTTTTTCGCCAATAATATAAAATCTGGTCTTGTTAAGAAGTGTCTCCACACTTGTTAAAGAATTACTAAATAAAATTTGTGGATTGAAATGAACAAAATTTTAACACACTTGGCAATATCATTCTGGTTTATTAAAAATAGGATTCTGAAAAAACGAAGAGCATTTTAGTTTATTATTAAGATCATTCTGATTATTTCATTTATGGGTAGAAGTAAAATGAATTATTTTTCATAGTCCAAACCTTAAAATAAACACATGTCAAGACTACTCAAAACATTACTCAAGCCAAAAAGTCTAGCTAAAGGCCTAAAGAAGTAAAAAAAACATCAAGATCAATCTCTAGATTGTAGATTGATGAACTATGAGCAAGAACAACTAGGAGAGCAAGGACACTGCTGCGGCACATTTTTGTAGAAAGTACATCATGCTTCTGAGACAAAGAACTGACACTAGACAGCTACTAAATCATGCATCCACGTTTTCCATACAACACAAAACCAAGAACGTTCTAGTTTTACAAAAGAACGTTCTCGTTATTCTCTTTTAAAGACATAATTAAAACATATCATTATCCACAATACAAGCCACAATTTAAAGGGTATAAAGACTACTCAAATCAATTGTGAAGCCCAGAACTTCAGCTGAATGCCCAAAGGAGGAAAACAACCTCAAGATTGATCTCTAAATTGATGGGTTGTGAGCAAGGACGCAAGTACATTGTACTTACATTATTCTGCAGAAAGCTCTGCATAAGTCTGATTTGGAACAATATTAACTGACATTTCACAGCCCACTTATTCACATTTTCCATCAGAACCAAAAGCAAGAACGTTCTTCGTTTGTTAAGAATGTTTTGGACAGCAATATAAACACATGTTTAATTGTTTTAAAATTTATCTGACATTTGGGAAGTGTGTCCAACGAGTATATTCAGTTTAAATTGAATATTCAAAGCATTTTATCATCTATAAATTGAAGATCAATTGGAAGATGAAGGTAAGAGTTCAATTTACAAATCTACCAACACTTGTTCAAGTAATAACAAGTCATAAACTCTTCAAGCAAACTCCAAATATCTTCACTATATTTGTGGATAATCATTTACTGATTTTGTCTTTATTTATCTCAAACAAGTGTTGAGAAGTTTCAAGATCCCAAACATTTTTATCATACACATCATTTGTAACTCAAGTATATCTTTTATGTTAGATTGAATGTGTTTGTAAAAATCCTTTCAAGGTTGAAAGGTGAATGTAAAATTCCTTTCTAGGTCGAAAGGTGAAGATTGTAATTGGTCAAAGTGTGATCAAGAGAAAAGGTTTGAAGGAGAACATTCTGGTTCTGAAGCACATAGTGAAAATCTCACGGTTGTGAGGACTAGATTAGTCTGTGTTGAGTGAACCAGTATACTTTTTGTGTGTGATCTTTCTATCTCTTATCTTTAATTATTTTCACACACAAATCACACTTCATTATAAACTAATTTATTTTATTTACTTCTAATATATCTAGAACATTTTGGACGTTATGTTTCAACCAAAATTAATCTTGAGTTAATTTAAATTAAGCACATGAATCAAAATTTTGAAAATGTCACAATTCAAACCTCTCATTTCTTGTGATTGACATTGCTACTTCACAAATGAACCTAAACAAAGAATAGAAAGAAAAAAAAGTAGAAGAAAGAGATTCTGAGAAAAATAAAGCAATAAAATATAGGAGAAAAAATGTAGAGAGTTAGAGAGAGCATGAGCCACACACATCACCACCTCCATCATCCTTCGCAAGTTCCCTATGAAATCATCATCAAACCAGTCGATGCGCACAACCAATCATCGTAGTCGCAGCCAAAACTGACAAAAAAACGACCCAAAACACCATTGACGCACCTCTGTCACTCCCCCTCTCTCACTTTCACGTTCTCTCTCTCTTAACAATTAAATTCATTACTCTTCCTATGAATTTGCAGCCACCGACTCTCTCCTTGTGAGTATTTTAGAGTTTTCTTTTTTCTTTTGGTTTTGTTATTTAATTTCATATATTTTACTTTTTTTATAAAATATTATATGTTTACATATTTATATACATTTTAGTAAAACATAATAAGTTGGGCGTTGAAACTAGACCCATTCATTCACTTTTAAATTATTTTAATCATTGTCCTAAAAATTTGGTCTTATTTATAGTTTTCAATTCCATAAGCGTCGGTCAAATTAATCTCTCAATTTTATTAATTGTTAAATACATCCTTAAACTTAAATATAGTAAAATAGTCCATATTTAGACTTTTATCATTAGACATTATAATGTGACTTGTTAATGTTTTCCAAAAAATAACAAAATATAAACATTAACAAAAAATAAATATTAAATTAACTAGATCTGACATCTTTTTTAATGTTTTCCAAAAAATATAAACATATTGTATTACTTTAATATACTCTTATATTATGTAAAGTGTTTTTTTTGTCTAGATTTATTGTGTATTTTTACTACCATTTATAGTGTTTTTTATTAAACATTAAAACTATTACTTTATTACTTGATAATGAAACACAATTAAATACTACCATCATTCTAAAACATTGGTTTTCTTTATGAGTAAATAGACAAATTGGTCCTTCATACCGGAAGCGTCGGTCAAATTAATCTCTCAATTTTGTTAATTGTCAAATACATCCTTAAATTTAAATATAGTAAAATAGTCCATATTTAGACTTTTATCATTAAACATTATAATGTGACTTGTTAATTGAATACTTGACCCCTCCATGGGCTAGTTTTTTTGTGAAATGTAAATCTTTCATGGGCTAATTTTTTCATAATTAGCCAATACACAATTACAATTACTCACAAATTTATCTCTGAGATTACATAATTATATTAGTAAATTATTCCCAGGGAAGATGTCACATCAAAATATCTAACGAAAAAAGTTTACATGTAAACTATTTCAATTGATATTTTTCAATGTCATTGATGTATTTGTTATTTAACAAAATTCAAAGACTAATTTGGTCGACACTTATAATTTCAGAAACCAATTTACATATTCACTCTAAGTAATAATTATTCCATTATCATTTTACAAAAGCATTTAAAATGGATATTTATAAATATTGTAGTAAAAATTAACACATACTGAGACTATTTTTTCACAGATTCTCTCCACGAGACATAATCTTCTTCAAGTATTCCTGGACACTAAAAATGGACATCTCTTCTAGTAAGGATTCGAAATGCAGTTCGTCATATTAATAGGACTCAAATATGTTACACAGTAAGCCTAAGTTCAATTAGATATTTTAGATGATGATTGACTAGTTAAAAATTTTATTATATACCTCCATAATTATACTTCAACCCTCATATTTTAATAAAAACCCAATTTTACCCTTATATTTAAAAAAAAGTTAAAAATTACCAGTTTTTCAATAAAAAAATTGAAAAACAAAAAACTTTTGAAGAGTTTCTCGGTACATTAAATTTAAAAAAAAAACACAAATTTTTGAAGTGTGTATCTGAAATTTTAATTTAAGTTTTCTAGTACACAAATGTGTTCTAAAAAACTTAATGTTTGAAATTTCCAAAAGACAAAAATATTTTGAAAAATTTGTGTTCTGAAAAAATTTACATAACCGAAGAGATTGATTTCATAACCAGAAAATTACATAACCGTAAAGATTAATATTTGTGTTTCCGGTAAGCTTAACGTCAAATTTTTCTGAACACAACCATTTTTTCACATAAAAAAAAATTACATTATCAAAACACTTTTAAGAAGTTTATTGGTACACACACAAAAAATCAAAATAAAAAAATTATCAAATAGTTTATACCGGCAAATTAATTTTAAGTTTTCCGGTACAAAAATGTATTATAGAAAACTTAAAGTTCGAGATTTCATAACACAGAAAAATTCTGAAAATTTAAACTCTAAATTTTTGGAAATAAATTTATGTTTCAAAAAATTTATATTATGTTTTTCGGTACATATTTGTATTCCGGAAAACTCAAATCTTCAGTTACCGGAACACAATTGAAGATGGGGTAAAACATTTTTTTTTGGTTATTTTGGTTCAATAAAAGGGTAAATAAGTCATTTGTGTAAAATGTGGGAATAAAAGTATAATTTCTCACTATTTTCTAGAAGGATCTACGTTGATCCATTATGATGAGTTATCGATTAGTTTGTTAAGAAATATATTTTCTTCTATATTATATATTGAGAATTAGTGATTGTAATCATTATGAAGAAAGTAATCATTATGAAGAAAGTGAACGAGGAAAGTTAGTTTTTAAAATAGCTTTAATATTAATATTCTCTCCTCCATTAATACCTCTAAGAAGGGCACATTACATTACAAACCCCTCCTCAATGACGAAGCTTGAACAAAACTTTTGGGTAATCAAAATTTTAAAATTGTAATTGATAAGTCAAATATATAACATTTTATTACATACAAAAATTTTAAGTCGTAAATTTATAAATACAAACACAATATAGTTGTAAATGCATCAGAGGAGAGAAGAGGTATCAAACTAAGATTGGACAAACATATAACATTTTATTACATATAAAAATTTTAAGTTGTAAATTTATAAATTTATAAATTCAAACACAATATATTTGTAAATGCATCGAAGGAGAGAAGAGGTATCAAACTAAAATTGGACAAGTTTAGAAGAGATCAATTTAAGAATGTAAAAAATTGTTCCGGTTCATTTTTTTGAAAAGTAAAACATCTAAACAAAAAATATAGTTAGTTTGGTTAAGCATTTACAATTTTTTTTAAGAAATTTGAACCAAATTAATGAATTACATGTTGGTTTCATTTAATTCTCTTGTCATTAGTTTGCTGACAGCCCAACCCTGTTGCATATCAAAGAGAGATAGTGAATTGGAAGTGAGTTGATATTTTTGAAAATTAAGACACTTGTTTAAAAAAAATAAAAAGAAATAATGTTTTTCAAACACTACAATTTTAATACTATTAAAACAAATACATTAATTACAATGACCAATATAATGTATAGAAAAAATTGTAATTCAAGACATGTTTGAAGATAACAATAACGATATAATGTGAATTGTAACACCTAATTTCGTAAATTTAACAATTTAAATAATAACGAAAAACGTTCATATTAACATAAAAGAATAAAGTACTAATAATAAATAATGAATTGTCTAAAAGAAATAATATTATAAAATCTTTAATAAAACCTGTTAGTTTAAAATTCTTTAATAATTAAAATATTCAAAACTGGATATTTAATAATTAATTCTGAAATAAAATATGATGTAAACACTATGTTTACTTATTCTTGATCTACTGATTTAATCTAAGGAAATTACTCTTCTCAAAGGAAACATGAGTTCTCAGCTCTCGACGTCCTCAACAATCTCAATCTCTAAAAACAACACTTTAATGAGATACTAAATCTCAGTGAATAATACACACAATTTTAAAACAAATATTGTTCTCAGTCAACGCGGTAGCCGAAAAAATCGATCATAGCACCAGCATTTTTTCAAAAGTATTCTTTAAAAATATAAATAATTTTTTTTATATTGATCAATTACTTCCATTAACTAATATAAATTCATCCACTTAAATTAATAATAATTCACATCTATAATAATTAAATAAATCCAATACACACATTTATTCTATAGAAAATAAATCCACCAATTTAATGACATCCCATTTTTATATGGAGATGTACTATGTGAAGCATCAGCTCATCTAGTGTGGAGTACAAAACTCCGCGTAGAGTTTAAAATTCATCTCATGTGAAGCATAAGACTCATCCATATGGAACACATAGCGGATCCAGGTAAATACATAGTAACAACAATCATTCGTGAACGCATAATAAAACAATCTTTTAAAGAGTACATATTCAAACAACCTTAAAAAAAATAAAAATAAAAAATAAAAAGCAATTCAATAAAACAAAATAGTAAATAAATCAATTCATAATATAAGATTGTATTTCATAAAATCTAAATGTTACAAGAGTTAAGTTTTCGATAAAATATATTTTTATAAAAAAATAAAATTCAAAATATCTAACTCTTTTTCTTTCTAAATTCCCAAATAAATGTACTATGAAATAGTTAATTGGTGTAATTACTCACCTCTTGAAGCATTATTTGATAAAAATTCCTTCTATGTTACTCACTCACTATTACCGACTATCTCAACCGCAAAATACTTTAGTTATAATTTAATATAATTCTATCTTATAAATTTTTAACGAAGTACATTATTTTTTTTATCTAATTATATTAAATTCTTATAAGATAATTTGACTATGAGTCTTATAATCGCTCAACTTTTTGATTGTTACATATAAAATGAATAATTTGCTTATTTTTTTGTTGAAACGTGGTAGCCTAGAGTGCTAATTAGTCAACTTAATCAGATCGGCTATTAAAAAAAATGTCACTTATACATAATAGACGTGCATACAGTACGTTTATATAATTAGTCCTTTATTGTATTTTTTTGTTATAGGAACCTCATTTTACAATTACTTAATATAGTAAGACTTTTAATTTATAATATATTTTTTCAATCATAAATTATACAGTACACGTATAAATATCAATAAAAGAAAGTGTGACTTATATCTTGCATATATAA
>JBBPBP010009779.1:74206659-74221999 GCA_037974735.1 Cicer chorassanicum
CTGAAGCATTCCCCATTAGAGATATACATTAAGACAGATATATAAAATCAAAAACAATTAGAGATATACATTAAGACAGATATATAAAATCAAAAACAATATATATGTGTCAAAATATTACATCTACTAAATCACTTTATCTCTCTTTTTATCACGTCACCAACATATTACATCAAATATATTATTTTATTTAATTTTAATTTTCAAAAATAAAATAAACTTATAAATATATACCAAACTTTTTTCAATATAAAATAGTATTGAGAATCCATATACCAAATTCCTAATACTCCCATCATTTTTATTTATAAGCAAAAATATTAATATATTTAATATAAAATGTGTATCAGAGTCGGTATCTGTGAGATTAATTTGGTGTTCATGACTTTCTATTTTATTTCACATCCACACAAATATTGTACAAAACCAACCAACACAGATTTTATTTGACATCCGCACCTTTGTGATTGCTATTTATTAATTTATATTTAATCATAGTATAAATATTTTTGTGTTAAATATATTTTAATGTCTATATTTATTTTCATAGTATAAATATTAATTTTTTATGAATCATATTTAAAATATTATAAAAAGTTTTTTCAAAAACTAATATTACAAGAACCAAAACAAAAAATATATATACAATTATATAGACTAAAATTATATTTAAATCATTAATTTTTATTACATATACTTGGTTATTCTTTTATGAATATTGCTCAAGTCAGATAATATTTCAAAATCTTTTCTTAAAATTGGATCAAACAGAATCCAACTAAATATATAAATTTTAATATTTATTTATTTTATTATTAATATGAGATGTTGCCTTGCTTTGTTATCTTTTATTTTTTAATAATACTATTGATTAGGTTAATTAATTCTTTTTTTTTTTTTACTATTTCATATATTGTAACACATAATACAAATACAAGAGATACTTCAATTCATCCACAAAAGTTCGATTACAAGAAACAAATAGTTCGAAACTATTAACTATATGACTTAATACAAGTATGTATATAAAATAGTCAAACAAGTAGCTAGATCGGTCTAATTGATAAAATTTCATGAAATAATTGGGGACATCAACTTTTAATACTAGAGCACCTCATTTAGCGAAATTAAATACATTTATTTTAAGCGAAAATTAGGTTTAAAGTAGGTTAAAGAATAGGATGTAATACAATTATTTATTATTAGATTCTTATATATGAGATGTGGGCACAACAAGTAGGTATTGGAACTGACCCATGAGAGAGTGTTGACCCATTGTACTAAAAATTGTCTTTCTCTTTATCTTTAGTGATTTAGTTTCACTTTAAGAATTAATTTTGACATATTTAATTGTTATTGAATAAAATTGATTGTCTCTATAATTAATTTTAATTTAAAGATAAAATTTATAAATTTTTACTTCAAACGTGAATTTTCACACTCAAATTTTTTGTGGATAAAATTGCTTAACTCATTTTATGGGAATGAATTCTAACATAAAAGTAGTTTTATATTCAAATACTAACAACAACCTTCATTACTATGTTAGTCACAATATACTTTCTTTTTTTAAAAAATGAATAGAGAAAATATTTATTTATGAGAAAAGATGAGTTTATGATCATCAACGGAAATTAAGTCCAACAAAAGGTACTTAACTCCCACAACTTGGTAAATCCGAGTTTGAATCTCCGCTAAGAGAGGTATTTACATTTAATACCCAATGCACCTCAAATAGAATTACATAGAAAACCTATGAGAAAACAATAAAAAAATTACTTGACTAAACTTTGGGCCATATAATCAGATTGAGAAACCACGTAACAAAAGCCCAAAATAGGTCCCGAATTCGAATCCGAAACATATATTCAAGCAACAAGTTCGGCATTTATTAGTTACACTGAGAGTTAAGAACAATTCAAATTGATTTTTAAAACACTGCTTAGGACACTTGTTAGCACTCTTTTGAAATACATATCTCATAGTCCAATGTTGGACAAAGTGGCAATCATATCTCTATTTCTTCCCAACTATACTAGCAAGCATTTACTAAGGAACAACGATGTGAAAAAATGCATAGTCACATAAAGAAAATATTGTGAATACCAAAAAAATGTATGCTAACTTTCAGATGTGAATGTGATGCCAAACTCACCTATCAAATCAAAAACTATTCATCAAGTAAAATTTAGGCTTAAATAATAATTTTGTTCTATGTAATTTTTTTTAATTGCTTATCAAGTTCTCATAACATATTTGGTCTCAATGTTAATATTTTGTTCAAGTGCTCTAACAGAATATGCTGACTTGAACATGGTAAGAGTAACAAAGGACACAAATTGTAATTACAAAATTGATGAAAAATTCTAATATTGTTTTACAATTTATGGTTGTGATAATCTTGACTCATAAAAGATTGAAATCCATGCCATTCAATATTTTTTTCACGTCAAAACCGTGATTCATGTCAACATATTCTATCAGCAATTGACAAAACATAACATCCCAGCCAAATTAATTGGAATTACAAGGATCTAAATTATACATAACTAAAACTACTAGGATAAAAAGAAACAATATTAAGCAATAGCCAGGACAAATAAAAAATTTACTTGCACATAGGAGTTGTGTCATCTCAAGAACTAAATGCATGTTTGTAATGACAATGAATTTAGCATAATCACAATGGTGCCGTGATTTTGTTGAAACTTTCAAAGCGTAATTTTATAAAAAATGCAGTTCATTGTGATTCTACCAAACTCACCGTCAATCCAAACATGCACAAAACTACCTCCGACCAAAGCTTTAAGTGATACATCAAAATATAACAGCACTATTAATCATTTTCTTAATTTTATTGTTGCAGTACTCCCTTATCTTGAAGCTTCCCTGGGCACAAGTAGGAACTTCAATCATATGTAATATCTTCTCCTAAACTTAATTAGCAATTTGAACTCTATATGAACTTCATTCAAAGAATTAACAAAACAGCAGTTGTGTTGGCATTGATAACTAAGTGAGTTTTTTTTTTACTCAAAACTAAGTGAGTTAAGTCACTTGAGTGTACACAAGGATTTCTACTACATATGTAGCACAGCCCCTTGATTTATTTTCACACATTGTCATACCATAGTACATAAATTTCCAATTCTGTAGGAATCTATACAACATGGTTTGTGCTAGCTTACTACTATTTGGGTACTTGCGCAAATTTCAAACTTGTAAATTTCCTCTTGCTGGAGGAAATGTTAACAACACATCCTTTGACATTGGTTGAAACTCGTACTAGATTTGAATCTTCTCCATCACAATCTCTCTTCATCTCTATCTTTCTTAATTTTTCGAAATTGGATTCCCTACAACTGTTGTATGGTTGCAGCAACAGTAGAGAATGTTAGATTCAGAGAAAAAAAAACATTATCCTTCTAAATCTAACAGTATTTCCGACAACTGCACCATACAACAGTTGTAAATGATGATAACCCTTCTCTCTCTCTCTCTCTCTCTCTCTCTCTCTCTCTCTCTCTCTCTCTCTCTCTTAATTTTATAATAATCATCACCTCTCTCCTTCCACCTTTATTTTCTGTGATGGAGAGGCATGAGAGAAGGAGAGGAAAGCATTCATTTTCTAAGTCCCACTTTCAATTTGATAAATCCTTCTTAATTAACCCCCCAAAACTTTCCACCACACCTTTTCTCCCTTTTATTCAACAAAACTATTGTGTTATTAATCAACTACCAAACAACATAAGCATCTCTAAAACAGCTATTTATACTTTCTATTTTGATCATGCTTGCATCAAATGCACCCTAAATGTTTACATCCTATTCTGTGACTATATTTTAGGACAACAAGTAAAAGGAAGTCTACGGTACTCAACAATACAAGTATTCCTAAAATTCTAAAAACTATACCTCACTATCATTAATCTATTCACACTTTTCAACATGAAACCACACATAAATCCAGTAAAAGAAGTCTACTTCTAACCATCCCACCATTTCAAACAGATCAAACTTTCTTCCTTAACGCAAAATGATCTCAGACAGGCTTCGACCACCAAAATCACATACTTGATACTTCTCATTGAGAAAAGCACCCAGTCAGTAACTAAAAGAACGATAATTAGAAAATGCATCACTATAACCAGTATAGGAAAAGCAACAAATGAAATGTAACTATAAGACGGCATCAAGAGCTCTGAACACAAAACATCAGCTTTCATATGCTGAAGTGCAAACCCTTAAAGCCTATTCTTAATCTCAGACTCAAACTAATAAACAAAAATTCAGCAGTCACTGATGTATATATATGAGCAAAAGGCAAATTACAAGCTTAAGAATACAATTTTGATACAAAAGAAAAGGTAACTTTAGAATCAAGGCAGCCAGAATCATAGGTCTAAAGTCCTAAAATGAAATTTCTTATTCAACATGTCTGAACTCCGATGTAATACATTTCGAAAGGAAATTAATGCTAATCACAACAACTTAAATCTTTCACAGTATCAGATAAGAACCATAGTTTGAAATGATGATTGTTACAATGCCTCTGAACACGATAAAAAATTATGTCCTTCAAATAACAAAGAAATAAATAAACACATATCAAGCATCTTTATTCATAATACAGAACAATGTCTCACCTAAACAAATTGTGCAGAACGGACCAGCATCAACACCGAGACATAGCCAGCCACCCCCTCTGAAGAAGGAGAACGAACCCATCTATCTCTCTATATGTATCTCTATAAATGCTTAGAAAATGATATCCTCGTCTTTATCGGCTGTACCAGACAACAAGTTGTGAGAGGCGTCGAAAGAAACCCCTTTCTGCAATTGTAACTTTTCAACAAGCTGTTGTTCCCTAGCAAGAATCATCTTCCTTTCAATCTCCCTCCTCTTATAACCCTGAATCTTCTTCAACCTAAAGAAATCCTCTCTCTCAAGCTCATCCAACTCACCCTTAATGTAACTAATAGTATTCTCCAACCTCGGCTTAACAACATTCTCAAGAGCATTAACCCTACGGTTAGTAGTCTTAATAGCATCATCAAGCGTAAGGAAAGAGGTTTGAAGCGAAGCAAGCTCAACAAGAACCTCAATCGCCTTAATATAAGCGCCACGACACTGCTGCACCTGCTGACCACCTCTAGCCAATCCAGTGAGGTCGTTTTTCGCAGCCTCACCGTCATTAGTGTAATCGAATTTCGGAAGCTTCACTCCGGCTACGTTCTCAGTACGAGAACGAACACGGAGCGAAGCTTCTTTAACATTCTCAAGCACAACATGCTTGATGTTGTCGCCGGCTACATACTTAGCCTCGGTTAATGCAAATGAAGATGTTTTCATTATGTCACCCATTGATTCCTTTGTTGAAACAATCTTCTTCAGGATCTGACGAAATTGAACGGTTAAAGCATCACTTTTTTTCTTAAGAAGCGCGTGGCCTCTTGTTGCTCCAACCAAACGCGCTTTTACAACACCAAGCATTGTCACTGTGGGGACCACATTCAAACGCTGTGATTGCCCCGACATTTTTCTTCTTCTTCTTTTTTTTCTCTCTTCTATTAAAAAAAAACCTAAATTGAATATACCAACGAAAAAATGAAGATCAGTGAACATGATTCAGTTTTGAAGTTGAAAATGAAAAAACCATTTGATTTAATAAAAAAAAAATATGAGTATCGACTATATCAATGAAATGAATCGAATTTTTTATTTTTATTTTATTTATTTAATCGATGCATAGAACGATTGAAATTGAAATAAAAAGAATAATGAGAATGAAATTGAAATTGAGGATTGAGAGAGGATGTAAGTGAGGACTAACCTGAAGTTGCTGATCGGAGATCGAGAACGGAGAAATGATCAAGAGAGAGAGAAGTGAAAGTGGAAGAAGTATTTTGGATCAGATTGTTATTGTTTTTTTTTCTTTCAGTTTTTAATAAATGGGCTTTTCAATTATTGGCTTTTAATGTTTTTGGGCTTTTCAATTATTGACTTTAAATATTTATTGGGCTTTATATTGTGATTTGAAAAAGATGGGCTATATATTAAATTAAATGAAGAGAGATGTTGATCCCAAGAAATACTTGATTTTTCCAAAAGTTTCATTTCGGTTATTAAAAAATAAGTAAAATATATTACCTGAAGCTTGTTTCTGTTGGTGAATTATAAAATGGGAGGTTGAGTGAATATAATTATATAATAAAAGGAATAAAATTGAATTTGTCTGTTATCCTTGTTATTTAGTTTGATATTTTTGCCCCTATTCTTTTAGAATAAAAACTCATATTTAGTATTTTGTTGTTCTTGTACCATTGTTTTTTTAAAGGTTTTTTTTTTATCATTCTTGCTACTATGTAAGCATTTAAAGTATATAAAAATAATTAATTTTTAAAGTATATAAAAATTTATTTGTCAGTAAGTGTTAGTAAAAGATTGAGAACCAACATTAATTGAAATTTATGTATTATTTTCGTAAGTGATTAGGAGAGAGAATAATATTTGAGTAACTAAACTGAGAATATATTCTTTCTTTGAAAATATTTGTTAGGAAAAATCTCACTTTCAATCCTTTATTATGATTTTTTTTTTCATATGTGTTAGTCTATCCTTTATGTTGGTAATTGTCTAGGGTAGACCATTTCGAGAGAAACTCATGACATGTCAAGGGTAGACCATACATTAGGTTGGCATTAGTTGACTGAAAGACCATCACATTTCTCAAACCTCGACAAGTAGTGACAAAAAAAAATTGAAATCCCTCTATAATTACTTTATCACTAAATTTATTGACATATTTCACATTTTTTTTCCTCTCTTAATTCTACTCACTAATTTAAGGATATTTGGGAGTGTGGATCGGCTCTATTTTAATGATCCTCTAGGAGTTTTCTCAAATATGGATAGAGAGGAATTCAACGTCTAGAATGGTTCGCTAATTTTATTTTTTGGTTTTTTAATTTTAGTTTTTAGTTATTAAATTAAAATTAATGCTATTTTTAATGTGGTTTTTGAAGTAGCAATGTCGATTTACAAGGAAGGGGGGTTTGAATTGTATATGTTCCTATTTAAAAATTCAAAAACTTAAGAAAATAACTCAAGATTGATCTTGGTTGTGAAAACAGAAAACGGAGAACGTTCTTGGTTTTAACCAGAAAAACGGAGAACGTTTTTGGTTAGTTAAAATCAGTAATTCAATTTATGTATTTAACTTGATAATCAATCAGACTGAACGTAAATAGATAAGGGAAGAAATACCACACAAGGATATATCCTGGTTCACTCAACTTGGGCTACGTTCAGTCCTCACAACTGTGAGATTTTCCACTAAGTGTTCAAAACAAAGAACCTTCTTGGTTTTACAGCACCTAGCTCAGATCAACCTTGATCTATTACAACGTTAAAACCTTTCCACCCAGAAAGGAGTTCAATCAGGTCACCTATCAACCTTGATAGGATTTCTTACAATCTACCCAAACTATACTAAACTCTTATAGTTTGAGTTTTACAATAATGATGAGATTGTTTTGTTAGAATCTGAGATGTCTCAACTCTTGTTTGAGATCTGATTCTTTGACAGAGAAATACACGAAAATGATTCTAAGAATCGAATGGGAAAAATCAGAATCGATTCAATGTATGTGAGTGAGAGAATTCAAGTATGTAAGTGTATGTGATTGATGAATTATCTTAGTACTTGAAGCTCTCATTTTTCCATGAGCTTGGCCTTCCTTTTATAGGTGATTTGAACAATTAATTCTGGTCAGAAAGAGCCGTTGGTAGTGCTCTGTTTTCCTCTGACACAAGCAACCTTTCTGTTGAAAAAATAATCCAATGATGTGACAGTTTTGGGCCTTGCTTGACTGGGCTGTTTTGCTTAATTTCAAACAAATTTTCTACACTTTTAATGATCCATTAAGCTTCGAAAATACTTGATGATAATTGGGCTTTGATCTGGACATTTGATTTGATCCAAAATAGTTTGGAAAGTAATGAACAACTTCTGCAGTAATAAGAGAATCGATTCTGCAGAAACGGAGATTGATCTTTGAAGCTTCATATGTAATTATTGATGTTACAGCTTCGATCTGGAGTTTTGATTATGTCCAAAACAATTTGGTGAATGATTATAAACCTCTGCATAAGTAAGGAGATCAATGCTGAAATTCTGCAGAAACGGAGATTGATTCTGCCAAAACAGCTTGGAGAATGATGACAGTCTGCTGGAGAATGATGACAATCTGCTGGAGAATGATGTTGAAAATTCTGGAGACTGATCTGAACATTCTGGAGACTGATCTGAACATTCTGGAGACTGATCTGATCATTCTGGAGACTGATCTGGTCATTCTGGAGACTGATCTGAACATTATGGAGACTGATTTGAACATTCTGGAGACTGATGATCATTCTGCAGATTGATGTTATCATTCTGGAGAATGATGTTAGCATGCTGAAGATTAATGTTAACATGCTGGAGAAAGATGTTAGCATGCTGGAGAATGATGTTAACATGCTGGAGATTAATGTTAACATGCTGGAGAAAGATCAGAATGTTGTCAAGAATGCTGACAGTCAAGTTCAAATCTGTTTGGTCGTGCTAGTTTGTGATCTTCTCTCTTTGCGATTCGAATGCCTTCTTTGACTATAATGATTTCTACTTGTTTCTTGCCATGTACTGATGAACTAATATAAAATTCTGAGGCAAAAGCTTCGTTGAAATAGTGGAGATTGATTGGTCAAGAGGCTGTGACGATCATTCTTGAAACTGGAGAACATTCTCCATTTTCCAGATTTTGTTATTTCTTTATATGTTCAGTTTTTAACTGTTTTCTTTGCTTTGCTTGATTCCTATCTTTGATTAATACACTCAAACACACATGTTAAAAACCAAAACACTTAGAATCATAATTAACATTCTTAATTAACTTTTTGTTTGTTTTCATCAAAACAGTAAATTGAGATTTTGTCTCAACAATCTCCCCCTTTTTGATGATGACAAACATGTTAATTTAGATTTTAATTTTGATTCTAATTTTAATCATAGAGAGCTTAAAAGCTCCCCCTCAGAATATGCTTTAGATTTTTGAACCATCATAAAATCTAAACATAAAATCTAAAATTAATTGTCCCCCTTTGTCAACACAAAAAGGTTGGAGAATACAAAGGAAATGTATACTACACATCAAAAACAATGAGTAGACTCCAGTTTTAAGAAAAATAACATTTTCTAAAAACTCCCCCTGAATATTTTGAAATTGATATCCTTCAAAATTCCAAAACACAAGTAAGATAAGATGAATGTGAACATGAGAGAGTGGGCGCATATAAGGAAGCAAAAATAAGATGAATGTGACAACATGTCAAATATAATTTCTCTCTTTACAAAACATTCTTATGCTAAAAGTGTGTTTTTCAAAACTAATTTTTTGAAACGATCAAAGAGATTTGTTCACATAAAAAAATGTTTTGTCACAATATTTTTCCAACCACACAAATTGACAATAAGACACATGTTCAAACTTGTTTTTATTTAGTAAGTATGTATGAGGCTTTTTGATTGTTGCTATCATGCTTAAAATAAATTTAAACATTTGAGATCAAATTTTCACAAAAGAAGTGAGCAACAAAAGACTCATTTGCAAAGACATATATTAATATGCCTTAAAATGCTCAAATATCAATTTTTGACTTCCTGCCATAGTCTTTTTGGATTAGTTTTGAGTTTTAACTCCTTCAAATATCAATTTTTGACTTCCTGCCATTGTTGAACTCCTTCAAAAAATAAATCCTAAACAAGGATATATATTTAAAATATGTTGAAGAATGATAGAAATTAGACATATTCATGTATAAGTAATGACAAAGAGTGATGTAATCAATTTAAATTTTAAAGTCATACTTGCATAAAAAAATAGTATGCATTCTGAATTTAAAGAGCACTCAATCAATCACATAATATCATTAAAAAATATTCATTCTTATCATGATGCAAATATCATAAGAATTGGGATTAAGTGTACCACCTCCTTTAGTGATCTTGTTCAAAGATGAGTTCTTTAAATGTTGTTAGTTCTTCCAGGTTCATCAAGATGTAGATGCACATTAATTAGACTGGGCATAACAACAGCCTCATCATAGTCAAGCACTTGTTGAACATAATTCCCTTTTTTTTTTGTTGCCATATCCTCCACAATAAACACAACTCTTGGATGATTGTTCAGAGGCATGTCAACTATTGTAGTTATACCTCCAGCAGTAGTTTTGGTATCAGTAATAAATCCCTCCCAATTTGTTCTTCCAATAATTTGATCATTAGGTGATGTTTTGGAGGAAGGGTAAGAAGTGAGGTAGGTGTAGGAGTGCCAAAAGCAAATGATTCAAACTTATTAAGAAGTTTTTGATGTTTTTTCAACCATATTATCATAACAGGAAACATTAGATTTGATTGGATGTTGCATATAAACTGTCAAGAACGTTATGGAGAAAGTTTTGCACTTCTAGAGAATGTTCTGCTTTTCTACAGAATGGTCTGCTTTTCTGCAGAATGTTCTGGTACTGCTTTCAGAATGAACCTTGTTGCTGCAGTCCAGAATGTTCTTCTTCTTCATCATCCATTGCTTTAATATTTCCAAAAGTTATAGATACTCCAAATTTTTGTAATGAGAGGAGGCATCATACTTTTCAATTCTTGTGTATTGAACATGCCTTGTCCATGTATCAATGTTCTTTCTTGATTGTTGGATGGTGTTCCTGCATCACAAGTTAGTAATGATTTTGGTACCCATATTTATTTGGGTCCTTGATGGTTAGTATATCTTCTTTTAGAAGATTTTTTAAAACTTGATCTCTTTTTAAAATAGCAAGTTGATTCTTGATGACCAATTTTGAGACAGTAGGAGCATTTAATTGTTGATCTTGGAATTGATTTCGAAATCTGGGTTTTAAAGGATTTAAATCTTGATTTTGAAGAATTCCCAAATCGTTCTCCTTTTTTCAGACTTTCTGGAGAAAGTTCTGCTTTTGTTCCAGAACGTTCTCCGTTTTGAGAACATCCTGGAGAACATTCTCCTTTCTGCAGATTTTTCAAAACTGGTTCAGCTTTATTTGCAAGGCGATCTTCCCTTTTAAAAAAACCTTTTGCTTTTAATCTTTTCATCTCTTTTCTTAAAGTAGCAAGCAGATTCCAGAAGTCCAAGTTTCTTACAATATGAACATTTGGTTTTGCATTTATCCTCTTTTCTTTCCGGAACAAAAAAGTTTTCATATATTTTCGTTTTTTGAGTTTTATCAAAACCAAGATCAGCTTTATCAAATATTCCCACTTGAGATCCCATGATTTTTTGAAAGGTTTCAGTAGCTTTAATAAAATTTGACAAGTCATTTATAAGAAGTTCATTTTCAGTTTTAAGGAGAACGTTCTCCGTTTTTGTTGCAAAACGTTCTTGATTTTCAAATTCATTATTTTCCTTAAAATGAGATTCCTGCATGTTTTGAATGATGATTTTTAGTTCATCAATCATAACCTGAGCTTTCTCTTTTTCCCTTTTCTCTTTTAAAACTTGATATTTTAAAAGGCTACATTTTTGAACAAGCAGATTTGAATCATCAAGTAAGCTATCAAAATCTTTTTCAATTTGTTCACATAAAAGACATGGTTCAGAATTTATTACCTCCTTGTCTTCAGTATCTGCCTTTAAACATAAGTTGGCTTCTTCAAGTTCTTCTGTTTCTGATTCATCAGAATCATTCCAGGTCACCATCATGGATTTTTTCTTGAAAGGGAACTTCTTTGGTGCTCTTTTGTTCAAGGGACATTCAGTTTTATAATGTCCTTGTTTGTTGCATCCAAAACATGTGATTTGACTTTTGTCTACCTCTATTTTGAAGTTTTCCGTTTGATTTGAAAATCCCTTTTTGATATGATCCCTTCTTTTCAACATTCTCTATATCTCTTTTGTAAGATGAACTATTTCTTCATCAACATCTTCTTGTTCGATTTCTTATGAGTCCTCATCTGGACTTTCTTGAGATGTTTTCAAAGCTATTACTTTGCCCTTTTTTATTGGTCTGTCTTCTTGTAGCAGCACTTCATGTGCTCGTAATGTTCCAATCAGTTCCTCCAGTCTGAGTACGTCCAGATTCTTGGCCTGGCTTATGGCTATCACCATTGGTCTCCATATTATTGGAAGACATCTCATGATCTTTCTGACTCTATCTTGTACTGAGTATGCTTTCCCTAAGGAGCGCATTTCATTTACAATGGTTGTAAATCTTGAGTACATTTCATCAATGGTTTCTTCTTCTTGCATTTCGAACAGTTCGAACTTTCTTATGCTAATGTCTATTCTTGTTTCTTTGACATGGTTTGTTCCTTCATGATGAGTTTGTAGTGTATCCCATACTTCTTTAGCAGTTGTGCATTCATCAACTCTTTCACTTTCTTCCCTACTCAAAGCACACGATAAGAATAATTGAGCTTTAGAGTTTAGGAGTACCTTGGTTTTATCTTCAACTGTCCAGTCTGCTTCTTTCTTCGCATCAGAGTTTGAATCATTTTGATCAGCTCTTGGTATGAAATCTCCATCTGTAATGATTCGCCACATTCTTGTATCTTGAGATTTCAAGAACATCTGCATTTTGCTTTTCCAGAAATAGTAGTCTGTGCCATCAAAGTAAAGTGGTCTGTATGAAGATCCTCCTTCAACAATGTACTTTGCTTTTGACATTTTTCCTTCTAGATCTTTTTCTCTAACACTTGTTAGGTGTTCAACTTTAGAGACCGGACTCTGATGCCAATTGAAGTACCAATGTCGATTTACAAGGAAAGGGGGTTTGAACTGTAAATGTTCCTATTTAAAAATTCCTGAAAAAACTTAAGAAAATAACTCAAGATTGATCTTGGTTGTGAAAACAGAAAAGGGAGAACGTTCTTGGTTATAACCAGAAAAACGGAGAACGTTCTTGGTTAGTTAAAATCACTAATTCAGTTTATGTATTTAACTTGATAATCAATCAGACTGAACGTAAATAGTTAGGGAAGAAATACCACACAAGGATATATCCTGGTTCACCCAACTCGGGCTACGTCTAGTCCTCACAACTGTGAGATTTTCCACTAAGTGTTCAAAACAAAGAACATTATTGGTTTTACAGCACCTAGCTCAGATCAACCTTGATCTATTACAACGTTAAAACATTTCCATCCAGAAAGGAGTTCAATCAGGTCACCTATCAACCTTGATAGGATTTCTTACAATCTACCCAAACTATACTAAACTCTTATAGTTTGAGTTTTACAATAATGATGAGATTGTTTTGTTAGAATCTGAGATGTCTCAACTCTTGTTTGAGATCTAATTCTTTGACAGAGAAATACACGAAAATCATTCTAAGAATCGAATGGGAAAAATCAGAATTGATTCAATGTATGTGAGTGAGAGAATTCAAGTATGTAAGTGTATGTGATTGATGAATTATCATAGTACTTGAAGCTCTCATTTTTCCTTGAGCTTGACCTTCCTTTTATAGGTGATTTGAACAATTAATTCTGGTCAGAAAGAGTTGTTGGTAGTGCTCTGTTTTCCTCTGACACAAGCAACCTTTCTGTTGAAAAAATAATCCAATGATGTGACAATTTTGGGCCTTGCTTGACTGGGCTGTTTTGCTTAATTTCAAACAGATTTTCTGCGCTTTTAATGATCCATTAAGCTTCGAAAATACTTGATGATAATTGGGCTTTGATCTGGACATTTGATTTGATCCAAAATAGTTTGGAAAGTAATGAACAACTTCTGCAGAAATAAGAGAATCGATTCTGCAGAAACGGAGATTGATCTTTGAAGCTTCATATGTAATTATTGATGTTACAGCTTCGATCTGGAGTTTTGATTATGTCCAAAACAATTTGGTGAATGATAATAAACCTCTGCAGAAGTAAGGAGATCAATGCTGAAATTCTGCAGAAACGGAGATTGATTATGCCAAAACAACTTGGAGAATGATGACAGTCTGCTGGAGAATGATGACAATCTGTTGGAGAATGATGTTGAAAATTCTGGAGATTGATCTGAACATTCTGGAGACTGGTCTGAACATTCTGGAGACTGATCTGATCATTCTAGAGACTGATCTGATCATTCTGGAGACTGATCTGAACATTATGGAGACTGATATGAACATTCTGGAGACTGATGATCATTCTGCAGATTGATGTTATCATTCTGGAGAATGATGTTAGCATGTTGGAGATTAATGTTAACATGCTGGAGAAAGATGTTAGCATGCTGGAGAATGATGTTAACATGCTGGAGATTAATGTTAACATGCTGGAGAATGATGTTAGCATGCTGGAGATTAATGTTAACATGCTGGAGAAAGATCAGAATGCTGTCAAGAATGTTGACAGTCAAGTTCAAATCTGTTTGGTCTTGCTAGTTTGTGATCTTCTCTCTTTGCGATTCGAATGCCTTCTTTGACTATAATGATTTCTACTTGTTCCTTGCCATGTACTGATGAACTAATATAAAATTCAGAGGCAAAAGCTTCGTTGAAATAGTTGAGATTGATTGGTCAAGAGGTTGTGACGATCATTCTTGAAACTGGAGGACATTCTCCATTTTCCAGATTTTGTTGTTTCTTTATATGTTCAGTTTTTAACTGTTTTCTTTGCTTTGCTTGATTCCTATCTTTGATTAATACACTCAAACACACATGTTAAAAACCAAAACACTTAGAATCATAATTAACATTCTTAATTAACTTTTTGTTTGTTTTCATCAAAACAGCAAATTGAGATTTTGTCTCAACAGTTTTTCTTCAAGTCAAAATTTTTGAAATGGTTAATCATTGAAAATAATTTAGTTTCAAGTGAAGTATACTCGTTATAGTGAAACATAGTGGTTTTTCAAAACTATGATTGTCGGTGTGGACAATTAAAGTTGAAAATGCATCAATTTCAATCAAGGTGGAGAATTAATGTTGACTTTGCTTGAAATTAAATAATATTAAAAATGTCTCACATTGCTTAGAATTATAAAGGAAGAGGAGACCAATGTTATATATATGGGCTCTTGTTATTCGTTACAAGATGTGTATCAATCATAAACATTTTAAGTTTGTATCTAATTTTTTTCTTTTTCTCTTATACTCTTGTTTTAAAGTGGTGTGAGATGTAGTACAAATATTTATTTTGAAAAGTATTGGTGTAATGGGAATTGAGATATTTAAGAGAAGTTTGTATTTTTTTACATAGTATTAATTCTTTAGTTGATTTTCAAGAATTTTTTTATCTTGATCATTCGTCAATGTAGGCTACTCAATAATTATATAT